>PVKS010014362.1:0-48552 GCA_004027875.1 Aplodontia rufa | reverse complement strand
GGGCCGTGCGTGTGCTAGGTAAGCGCTCTGCCACTGAGCTAAATCCCCAACCCCAATTCTACTGCTTTTTTTTTTTTTTTTAAAGAAACAACTTTTATTTAGTTTTTCACATGGCCTTTAGTTGCTCTAACACTTAGTTGTGTACGTGGTGCTGGGGTTTGAACCCGGGTCCTCATGCTTGAAAGACAAGCACTGAAACCGCTGAGCCACCGCTCCAGCCCCAATTCTACTGCTTTTAACAGAGAATTAATCTGACTCAGATATGAATCCAGAAATTTCACAACTAAGAATTTATCTAAATCAAGTATGTACAAACAGATGAAAGCACATTTGTTGCAAAGCCACGAAAACCAAAACACGAAAATATCCATTACGATAGAAGAATGGGTCAGTAACCAAGGTATGGTCACCAAGCAATTCTAATGGCCACTATTACAGAAATGACATACACACTGCTATAAACCTTCTTCAAAGCAAATTAATGGTAAGGGAGAAGCCCTATGTACTCTGTTCACATATTTTTAAAAGGGAGAATTATGCAGGCAGATAGATGACAGATCACAGAGAAAGGGCTGTATGAAGGTGTATCATAAAACATTTCCTGGGAAAAAACACTAAAAATCCTAACACTGGTGATTTTGGAGGAGCAGTATGAAACAAACTGATTTTTTCACACAGTAAATACTTTGTCCTTCTTGATTGTTTTGTAATATTCATAAACTACTTTCATTAAAAAATGCTGGGGTTGGGGATTTAGCTCAGTGGCAGAGCGCAAGGCCCCAAGTTCGGTCCTCAGCCCTGGGGGAAAAAAAAAGTTTTGCCAGGCACAGTGGCACACACCTGTAGTCCCAGCAAATCAGGAGGCTGAGGCAGGAAGATTCCAAGTTCAAGATCAATGCCAGCGACTTAGGCCCTAAGGCCTTAGAAAGACCCTGTCTCAAAATATATTTAAAAAAAAAAAAAAAAAACAGGAGTGGAAAGAGGGGCTGGGAATGTGGCTCGGTGGCTAAGCACTCTTGGGGTTCAATTCCTGGTACCAAAAAAAAAAAAGAAAGAAAAATTTGCTTTAACGTCACTGTCTCAGAAAGGACTATCATCCACACACTCCTTCCTATTATTCTTGACTACATTCTCCTCCAGGGCACTTACCACAGAGTATTCTTTTAGATTAATGGTTATCTGTCCAATGCTCATCTGCCCACCATGTATAGGCTCTGAAGTGGCACTGTGAAGATCACCATATTCCCAGTGCCCAGCACAAATGATGCTAAACACCTGGTGAATGAGATCTTCTTTAAAACAAAACAAACAAAAACAGAAAATAAACCTAGGAATCGAACCCAGGGCCTTTCCACCACTGAACTACATCCCCAGCACCCCCCCTTTATTTTTTTTAAGTGTGAGAGAGAGAGACAGAGAGAATCCATTTTTTATTGAGTTTTTTTTACATGACTTTCATTGCTCTGACACTTAGTTGTATACATGGGTCCTGGGGTTTGAACCCATGTACTTCCGCGTACCAGGCAAGCACCATAAATGCCAAGCCACTGCTCCAGCACCCCCAGCCCTTTTTATTTTTTATTTTAGTCAGGTTTCACCAAGCTCCCTGGCTGGTCCCAAATTTGCAATCCTGCCTCAACCTCCGGAGTCCCTGGGATTACAGACATGGACCACCATGCCCATCCTTATTCTCCTTTTGGAACTTCACTTCACGTTCAAGTGAACGTGAAGCTTTTCCTGAATAACCTCAGTTTAGAAGTGACCCTTTCTCCCAGGTGCCCCACGCTGTTCTTTTCATCTACTGCTCTAGTTGGCATCTATATCTGTCTCCTGTTAGATGAAGAATACTGTGAGGACAAAGACCCTCCCTTTATCTTTGTCTAAGTGCCTGCCACAGTGCCTTTACACAGAAGGCTCTCAATACATAGATGACAGTAAATGAACAGGTAAACAAACATGCAAAATCTCAAAGAATTCACTGGCATATAAAATCAGACATTGCTGACGCCTCTTCTTGATCAGGTTTAGGATTACAAAAGCAGACTGTGATGATTAAGTATTTCTTTTTTCTTTGTGTACGTCTGGAGGGCAGATGGTACTGGGGATTGAACCCAGGGGCACTCTACCACTTAGCTACACCCTTAGCCTGTTTTTTTTTTTTTTTTAATTTTTGAGACAGGGTTTCACTAAATTCCCCAGGCTACCCTCAAATTTGTGATCCTCCTACCTCCACAAGTTCAAACCCCAGCACCACATACACAACAAGGTCTCTGAGCAGCAAAAGCCATATGAAAAACTAAATAAAATTGATTCTCTTTCTCTCTCTCACTATCCCTCTCTCTTAAAAAAATAAAATAAAATAGGGCTGGAGTGGTGGCTCAGTGGTTACAGCACTTGCCTGGCATGCGCGAGGACCTGAGTTCGAACCCCGGCACCACGTACACAACAAAGTCTTGGAACAATGAAGGCCACATGAAAAACTAAATAAAATTAATTCTCTCGTTCTCTCTCTCTCTCACTTTAAAAATAAATAAATAAATAAAATAAAACAATTACAAAATTCCATCCCTATCGTATCCCCACAACAAATAGAACATCTGTTGTAGAAAACCTTGTAAGAGGCTCAATAATGCAATGGAAGAGCAAAGTTTCAAATTAGCATTTTCCAATATTCAAGGCAGCAGTCTTCTAGCTGCAGAGCCAAGACAACCAAGAGAGAAAATGTAAGCATTAAACCACAGCTGGAAAAATAACAGCTAAACAACTATTCACATTTTTGGACCTACATAATCTGACTCAGATCTTTAACAAACGTTAGAATCTGAAAGTACTAAGTCTTCCAAATATAATTTCATCACTTTTTTTTTTTTTTAAAAGAGAGAGGGACAGTGAGAGACAGAGAAAGAGAGAAACAACTTTATTAAGTTTTTCATATGGCCTTAGTTGCTCCAACACTCAGTTGTGTACGTGGTGCTGGGGTTTGAACCTGGGTCCTCGTGCTTGCCAGGCAAGCGCCGAAACCACTGAGCCACCACTCCAGCCCACTTTTTTTTTTTAAATGAGAGTGACAGAGAAAGAATCAATTTTATTTATTTTTTCATCGGACTTTTGTTTCTCCCATACTTAGTTGTGTATGTGGTATTGGGGTTTGAACCTGGGTCCTTGCAAAAAAACTGAATCCTTAAAATAAAATTCTCTCACCTAGTAGTTAATGCTGAAACAAACGTAAAAAGCTGATCTGAAAAGATTTACTACTATTTACAGGCAGGCGCTGGAGCAGATAGATGTTTTACATACACTGTTTCTAGTCATGAAAAGCACCGGGTGTGTAAGCAATATTGACATTTCACAGGTGAGGAAATCAAGGCTCAGGGTGGAATCAAACACCCATGACCTCTCAGACACTAAATGGTAAAGAGAGACCACAGTCCCTCAAGCTTTAAAAAAAACACTCTTTACACGTACCAGGCACGTACGTCAGAAGCGAGGCCAACTCTACCTTTCCAGCGGCCTAGAGGGCTCTTCCACTCAAATCTCACCTTCGTCATCAGACCTACCCTGACCTTCCTACTTAACTCTGCAAACTGCCTTCCTCTCTCTTGCCCGCCACTCCAAAGTCCTCTTATCCTGTAAGAATCCTGTTTTTTTTTTTTTTAAGAGACAGGGACAGTGAGAAAGAAAGAAAGAATTAATTTTAAATTATTTAGTTTTCATTGTGGCTTTCGTTGCTCCAACACTTCACTGCGTATGTGGTGCTGGGGTTTGAACCCACAGCCTGGCACATGACAGGCAAGCGCTGTAACTGCTTAGCAGCTAGTGCTCCAGCCCTGCTGTATGGATCTTTATAACTTTTTGTTTTTATATCCTTGTACATTTATTTACATGCAGATGGAAGAGGAGTTCCCATACTCCCTTTACCCACTTTCCCCAAAAGGTATTATCACACATAACTATTGTACAATATCACCTGCATTACTTTTTCTTCTAGTATTTATTGCTTCCTAACATTATAAATGTATTTTATAGCTGTTTATTATCTATCTACTTCCACTAAAAAAACTCCTCACAGGCAGGAATCTTTTACCTAAATTTTTCTCACTGCTATATCTCAAATATAGTCCACAGCACTTAATAAGTGTTTACTGAATGAATCAAAGCACCGATTTCACTGTCTCCTTCAACAGGAAACAGACCACCCTTCAAGAGACCAACTTGGCAAGTAAGAGAATTCTGAAAGGTAAAGAAAACATCATACTCACCCATGGTGACATAAGGCAACTTATCAGTTGACCCATGAGGATAGATGCTGTAGAGGTGAGGTCCAGTGACATCTACTCCCCCTAAAACTAGGGCTGCACCAATGTAACCTTGATACCTGGAGATCAGAGAATGCACAAGGAAAAAAACATGAGACTGCACAGTGTCACTGCATCTTAACCACAAGCTCCAAGAGAAGTCAGACAATAAAAAGCTTTTCTTACTCTGCTTCATTAAGGGGTTACTGCTTTTATGGGAACAAAAGGGAGACAGGAACTATCAGGGGGATACCTGCAACCAGTCGCTATAAACCATATATTGAATGAGGTATTCCACAAACCTCATTTCAGCTTGATCTCAGCCTCCTTTAAAACAAGACACTATCAGAGCTGGAGCGGTGGTTCAGCGGTTACAGTGCTTGCCTGGCATGCACAAGGACACGGGTTCCAACCCCAGCACCACATACATACACAAAGTGTAGGAGCAACGAAAGTCACATGAAAAACTAAATAAAATTGATTCTTTCTCTTTCTCACTGCTCCTCTCTCTCTTTAAAAAAAAAAAAAAAAAGAAAGAGGACACAATCACCAGGCAGAGTGACTCACGCCTGTAATCTCAGAAACTTGGGAGGCTGAGGCACAAGGATCACAGGTTTGAGACCAACCTCAACAACTTAGCAACATCCTGTCTCTAAAAAATAAAAGAAGGCCTGGGAATGTAGTTCAGTAGCAAAACACCCCTGGATCCCTGGGTTCAATCTCAAATACCACTACAAAGATAAATAAGTAAGAGGGGGCACTAGGGTTGGAGTGGTGGCTCAGTAGCATCACACTTGCCTGGCTCACATAAGGACCTGGGTTCAAACCCCAGCACCACATACACAACTAGGTGCTGGAGCAACAGACCAGATGAAAAACTAAATAAAACTGGTTCTTTCTCTTTAAAGAAAAAAAAGGGGGGTAGGGGGCACTAATATTTCCACTAGAGAAGAAAAAAAAATCAATCCAGAGACATTAAGTACTTGCTTAGTATCTTAGAGTCAAGTTTAGCTTACTCCAAAGATCACAAGCACTGCTGCCTTCATACCTATCTGTGGTTAGCAGATAAACCACCTTCAGAGTTAACTATAAGGAGCTGCAAAGCCTATGCTGCTCAGCTGTTCCAATAACCAACCTCAACACAGCCTCAACAGGAAAATGGCTCATGTCGAAAACACCTTTCTGGGCTGGAGTGGTGGCTCAACGGTTAAAGTGCTTGCCTGGTGTGCGCAAGGACGTGGGTTCAAACCCCAGCACCACCTATACAACTAGGTGTCAGAGAAATAAAGACCAGATTGAAAAATAAATAAAACTGATTCTCTATTGCTCTTTAAAAAAAAAAAAAAATAAAAAATTTCCTTTGACAAAATCCACTAACTTATGATCACAGATATAAGCTCACCTTGAATAAAAGAAGAAAGTTTTTCATCATTTTAACTCCTTCATAGCATTATAAAGCCACTGCTACTATCCAGCTATACCTCTTCAGGAACACAGAGGAATTTTTTTCCACCCTACTCCATTTGTACACATTATTTGTTTCTCTGGACTCTGCATGGTTGGTTGATTTCCCATTTCTATAGATTCTTCTCCCTGAGTTTGGTTCAGCTGCCATTAGAATGTGAGCCACTGTGAGCCTTTAGCTCTTGGAAAAGTGAAACCCCAACACACCAACCTCATCATATGAATAATCAATAAAACTTCTACAAATAGATTAACACAAAGACAAAAAAAAAAAACCAGTTTTAGATTATCTGAGAAATAACCACATTTCAAGAAGCATTCAGTGAACAAAATACTCAAGTCCAATGTTGCCTGTCTTTTGATTACCAAACCATTTTTTCAAAATAAAATCTTCCACTTTTAAGTGAAAAATCAACAATAGGAAAGGGCCCTAGAAGCATCAGAAAGAGGTAAGAAAGGCCCAGACGGCAAGGAGAAACTGGCCCAAAATTATCAAAAATTATAATACTGAGCAATGGTTCTTCAACATTATGAGTCACAGACCCTTAGAAAAACTGCTTAAAACTCTGGAAACCTCCTCCGTAACAAGTGTACACACAGAAAGTTTCTTCCCCAAATCCAGGATGTTCTACGCCTCCAGAACTCCTCCACGGGCTCAAGGAGAGTGCTCCTGATTCTGAGCTGGTCAAACAGGAACAATATGCGTAAAACAGTATTACACGAACACGGTAAGTTACAGAAGCACACACACAACAGCATACCATTCTCATCAATGCCTACCTATGGGTACAGAAACAGGAAAAACACATCTCAAAGATCTCCAGGTCCCCTTGTAGGCACTGTCACAAACCTTGCTTCTTTATACCTTTCTCCCTCAAAAGTCAGAGAGACAGAAACTAGTATCTTCATTTTATTGAGAAAGGAACTGTTTACAAAAAATGAGGTGAGGACTGGAGAGGTGGCTCAGGGGTTAGGGTGCTTGCCTGGAATGCACAAGGACAGGGGTTCGACCCCAGCACCACATACACAACGAAGTGTTGGAGCAACGAAGCCCACATGAAAAACTAAATAAAATTGATTCTCTCTCTCCTTATCTCTCATTGTCCCACTCTTAAAAAAACAAAACAAAAGATGAGGTGAAGCATCAAAGTCGCATAGTTGCCAGTGATACAGACAAGACCTGAACCAAAGTGATAAAGTCATATACCAGGCTCTTTTCCCCTTTCACCACTCTGATCCACCTTACGTAACATGAAAAAAACTTCAACAGGGCATAAAAAACTGTACTACCGGGGCTGGAGCAGTGGCTCAGCAGTTACGGTGTTTGCCTGGCATGCACAATGATGCAAGTTCGAACCCCAGCACCACGTACACAACAAAGTGTTGGAGCAACAAAAGCCACATGAAAAACTAAATAAAAAATAAAATCGATTCTTTCTCTCGCACTGTCCCTCTCTCTCTTTTTAAAAAATAAAAGACTATACTACCCTTGTTTAAATTTTTAAATGTTCCTCTCAAAATTATTTAGCCAAATTTAACTTTTTACAAAGTGTTTTTAAATTAAAAATGATAAAACACTGAAAATGAGCCTTCAAAATCCCTATAACATTGCAAAGAGAATAATTAAATATTAAACTATTTTGTTAAATGCAAGGACTGTGAAATTCTACATTCTGTTTATAAGCAATTTTGGAAGTTAAAAATTGTTTTAAATGTAATGACCCACATTAGCCACCAGAGGGAGCTTTGTATTTAAAATTAAAATCCACAAATGTCTTTGGCCCTCAGTAGGCCAGCTTTAGCAAGCTCTACTCACAATGCAACTAAATTTATTTGGTTGGCAATAACCTTCCTGGATAGTATGATGATTATATGCACAAAGGCTTAGCACAGCCAGAGCAGGAATTAGGTAGAGTAGGTTTCCTGCCACATGACTTTAAGTCTTGGTTTTCTCATCTCTAAAATGGAAACTTGCCTACTGAGAACCTAGGGCTATGCTGGACATGTAGATGAGGACCCTCAAGTCAAGGGCCATGTATGAAACAGAGAGAAATGAACCAGCCAGGAACTGTGACAGAGCGCATTCCCACTTCCAAGGTGATGTCCACTACTCAGTTCCAGAACATTACTGTCATTACACCCTTTCTGAATGTTTCTCCAAGCCAGAAATTCATATTTTTTGATTCAAATCTCCCAATTTATAAATTATTGACCACTATTTTTTTAACAGCCTATGACCTAAGTAAACTCTACAGGCCATGGCCTGTGACCTACAAGCTTACAATCTTTGTTTTCTCTTTATGTTTCCCTTTAATTATCACAATATCATGATGTCAATTCCACATATAAGAGAAAAAAATCTATTACAAGTGAGGAAGATCCCAAAAGGAAAAACTACAAATATCACTTTTCACTGCATTGTTATTTTGCTCCTAAAGAGGGAGAAGAAAAAAAATATTTGTGTGTTGAGAGTGGAAAGGTGGGATTTCTAAGATAAACTTAAAGATTCCCCCAGCTATTACTTTCTTACTACAAGCAAAAAGTTTCTCTTATTCAGTAAAATCCCTATACTTTAAGAAATCACTCAACTAGTCATCTAGTCATATGTGATTTATTCACGGGGGGTGAGCGGGGCCAGACCCCACAAATTCAAATGCACTATCAAATGCCTTCTGAAATTAAAATGGCTTTTCAGTAACAACTTCTGAAATAAAATGTGTACCTCTGAATGCTTTTTCTCTAGCTTCCAGGTTTCCCTTGGCTGAAAACCTAAGACATGAGAAAAAGATGCTAAAAAAATTCCTGTCCTGAACCTTACCTGAAAAGCATCTGCTTCAGCATCCGATTGGCTGTTACAACTCTGGGAAGGCGGCCAGTGGAGAGGGAATGGAGCTCCAAGTTGGAAGAAATGAGCTGGGTTGTCATGTCTGTGTCTGCAGCTGTTCCAGCACCACAGCAACTGAAAATATGATGAGAAACTTAGCTGACATTCAATTGCCAGTGGGCTCAATTAGAAGTGGAGCTTCCTGGATCACTTCCCTGAAGTTCAGGTACACAGAGAGATTCTGAACTGCAATGTAACTACTCTAACCAATCTTGAGTAAACAAAAAATTGAGAATATACATCCAATTATACAGCCCAATGGAACATTTCATATCATTGGTTTCTCTAACCCTAACAGGGTGCACACCTTACTAACACTACAAACATACCCAGTTCTACAAAAAAGCAAAGTGTGTTAAGGTCTCACAATTCAACATCTACCAAGTATTTACTAACAAGTACCAGTCATAACACCAAATACTGGAAATAAAGAAAATATAATTTGGGCCAGGTGTGATGGTACACACCTTTAATCCCAGAGACTCAGGAGGCTGAGGCATGAGGATCACAAGTTTAAGGACAGTCTCAGCAACTTAGTGAGGCTCTAAGCAACCTAAAAAGACCCAGATTCAAAATAAAAAAATAAGAAGAGCTGGGAATTAGCTCAGTGGTACAGTGCCCCTCAGTTCAATCCCAATATATATATATATAAAAAAAAAGTTTGGTTCTTAATTTCAAAACTGAGACAAATACAAAACTGAGACAAATACAAAAAAAGTAATATACCATATAATCCAAATAGTAACAGAAGTACAAAATGCTATGGGAAACTGGAAAAGAGAGCAATTCTCATCATTAAAGTTTTCTATGAGCTGGATTAGAAGAATAAAAACACTCTACAACGGGCTGGAGCGGTGGCTCAGCAGTTGGAGTGCTTGCCTGGCATGCGCAAGGACCCAGGAAGCATCAGATATGCAACTAAGTGTTACAGAAACAAAGGCCAGATGAAAAACTAAATTTCCCCCTACTTAATAAAGAACAAATGTATAATGACAGAACAAGCCAAGGCTGATGCCATTCCATGGTTTCCTCCTTCAGTTCCCCATGGTTCCATGTTTCCCTCTACTTAAACCCCATGGTAACTGACTTCTCATGGAAGGCGAAGGTTCCTCTCTGATTTGATTCCCCCATACTCCCTCCCTCCAGTCTCCTTGATATCCTCCTTCCTATTCCCTGCCCCCCTCCCTACGTCCCCCAGCATCCTAGGCAAGGTTCCCCCTGATTGTGTAAAAATTCATACATGTTGAGGTAATTATTAGCTTAGCTTTCATTAGCTTAGCCATCTATCATACTGTTTCCAGTTGTATTCTAGCTTCCACAAATGAGAGAAAACATTTAGCCCTTGAGTCTCTGAGTTTGGGATATTTCACTTAGCATAATTTTTTCCATCTCCATCCATTTGGCTGCAAATCCCATAATATCGTTTTCTCTAACAGCCGAATAGTATTCCATTGTATATATGTAACAAAGTTTTTGAATCCACTCGTCAAGTGAGGGGCATCTGGGTTGGTTTCATAGTTTAGCTAAAGTAAACTGAGCTGCTATAAATATTGATGAAGCTGTATCTCTATAATACGCCGATTCTAACTCTTTTGGGAAAATACCCAGGCGTGGGATAGCTGGGTCATAAAGCAGTTCCAGATATGCAACTAAGTGTTAGAGAAACAAAGGCCAGATGAAAAACTAAATAAAGTTGATTCTTTCACTCTGCCCACCCCCTTAAAAAAAAAAAAAACTCTTCAAGGGGTTTGGGATATAGGCTGGTGTTAAGAATGCTTGCCTAGGTGCTGAGTTCTACGGGCTCAGTGGTTATGGGGCTTGCCCAGCATGCGAGAGTACACAGGTTCGAATCCCAGCACCCACGTACACAGCTAAGTGCCAGAGCAACAAAAGCCATGGGAAAAACTCAATAAAAAAATTGATTCTCTCTCTCTCCCCTTCTCTCTTTAAAAAAAAAAAAAAAAAGTGCTTGCCTGGTAGGCAAAAGGACTTAGGTTCAATCTGCAGCAACAAATACACACAACAAGCAGAGAAAAGAAAGGCATTTCTCAGCAGAGAGGCTGGCATAAGCAAAGGCTTGAAATAGCTTGGAGAAGAGGGAAACAGAGGAATAAGGACAAGAGGAATTGGAAACAGTGCAATAATAACTGGAACACAGGAAGCAGTGAAAGGTAGGCTTTTTGTGACATTATACAATGCCTTAAATGTCAAGCTACAGTTTTAGTTTTATCCTACAGGTAAAGTGGAAAAGTACAAAGTCTCTTGAAAAGTCTTTAAAATAAAAGTGATATAATCAGACCTGTGTTTTGAGGCTCCAAGACCAATTAAATGACAATTCAACTACCTTAGTTCAAAAAAAAAGAACCCAAATGTCACTCTTAGCAGAGGGAAGGACAAGAGGGAATGGATTCAAGAGGTACAAAGGCAGTAGAACTGGCCACCGAATGAACTGGTTACTTAGAGGACTTGTAAATGACTAGCTTAGGTGACAGGAAGGTGGAAATATCATTTAAGGGAGACAGAAAATACAGACTGAACAACAAGTTTTAATGAGAAGGGCAGTAAGTTCAGTTGTAGCCCTGACACATTTGAAAATTTAAGAGTCAAACTAATACTTACTAAATATTAGGAGATATGAAGTGAATTTTTGAACAGTTCTTGTCAGCAACAACCATCCCTTCAGTTGCTCTTGTATCTGCTCCAAGAACTATCCCATCCTATTAAAAAAAAATTAATAATTTTACATATGTAAGCCTCAGTTCTCCATTCCAGTTAGGGAAAACAACGTTGGCCATA
Organism: Aplodontia rufa; assembly: GCA_004027875.1. NCBI lineage: Eukaryota > Metazoa > Chordata > Mammalia > Rodentia > Aplodontiidae > Aplodontia > Aplodontia rufa. Next base: position 37,113 of record PVKS010014362.1, on the reverse strand, counting down.
TCCTGCTCCCACAATCCCATGCTCCCAAAACTCCAAAAGATATTGTTCTACACTCAGAATCAACAAGTTTCTTGATAAGCATTACAGGCTGACTCCTAAGTAGGTGTTAAAAATTATCACACCTGGGGCTGGAGTGGTGGCTCAGCGGTTTTGGCGATTGCCTGGCAAGCACTAGGACCTGAGTTCGAACCCCAGCACCATGTACACAAGTAAGTGTTGGAGCAACGAAGGCCATGTGAAAAACTAAATAAACTTGTTTCTCTCTGTCTCTCACTGTCCCTCTCTCTTTAAAAAAAAAAAAAAAAAGAATTATCACGCCCATCTTCTATCACAATTCAGTGAATTCCTTACAAATCACACGACTAATCTGTGAAAAACCTGAATTAGGTCCCAGAAATCTTTCCATTAAAAGAGACACACATCTTTGTCAATTTGTTTTTAAAATGGGTTGCTCCGCATGCGTTACATCCCTTTTGACCTTTACAACAATTTAAGGCAAGAGAGAAAAGGTATAGCTAGAACAAACGTGAACTGCACTAAAGAGGCAGCAACATCAAAACGTTAAACCTGCCTAACCCTAATTTTTGTGCTCTCCCATTACATCATCCAGCCTCCTAAGTAACTTTAAGAAAAAAGATTACTCTATCAAAAACGGTAAGCGAGGAAAGTATATAAACTGTTCAGCACACAAAAACCAGTGTCTTCTAAAAGACCTTTTCCTGATGCTCTATTTGCCCTTCCAGGCCCAGCTGAAAAGAGAGAAAGGGGCCTGGGTCCCGTTTTCGGTCCGTCACTGCGGCTCTGGGCCTCTCCGGGCTCACCTTATAGACCACCCCGGCGATAGTAGTGCCAGTTTTCCGGGCTTTGGGAAGCTTGTACCCCTTCTTCGCAAAGTCGGCTTCCAAGACGGCATTCCTGAGAATAAATGTGGCAACAAAAGTGTTGAAGGCGAGGTCCACGCTAAGAGGTCCTCACTGGGAACTCAGAAAATGGACAGCTACAACCGCTTTCGCCCCATTTTCTCAAAGAAACCCCACCACCACCAGCACTATCGAGTCTTTTCTCAGAGAGGGCCGGCGACTCGCCGAAAAAGACGGAGAAGGACGCTGTCCCCGAGCGCTGGGGAAAGTGAGGGCACCGACTCGGCCTCAGGAGAAATCCACGCTCAGCCCGATTCCCCTGAGTCACACGGGCCGCAGGGCCCGTCATCCCCCGCTCGCTCGCATTTCCCCGATCCGGCCGTGGCCCAGCTCCAACCCCGGCTCTGCACTCCCACTCCCACCCCGAACGCGACCCGGGCATGGTCGAACCTGCGGCAGTTCTCAAAAGAGAACCCTCCAACCGGAGGCTCATACACCGACACAGCCGCCATCTTCCTAAGAGAGTATTTCCGGGCCGGAGGCGGAGCAAAGAAAAAGCGCCAAGCACTTCCGGCGCCGCCGGCGACTAGGCCCGAAGGGGCGGGGCAACCTGCAAGCCCGAGTGATTGATCTTAGAGTTCCTGGTTCCTAGAGAGGCACAGAGCTGTTTGCATGTGTACAGCGCCTCCAGTGTAGGGGAGGAGGAATTGACGCCCAGAGCTGGGAAAGGATTTGTCTAAGGTAAAGAGCCAGGCGCTAGGCACCAGGTTCAAACCCGACCTGACCTGTTTCTACCGTCAACTGGGTTCCGCGGTGATGCCTGGGACATTCACACCCAACTCCCTGACACAAACCCACCGCCTCCTTGCATTGGGCAAGTCCCTTCAGCTCTCTGAATCTGTTCCTGCACTGTCAAATGGAGCAAAGGCCTTCCCCGATAGGCAGATAAACACTTGAAAAGATGCCCCACACAATTAGTTACTAGAGAAATGCAAATCAAGATCACAGTGAGCCAGGAAGGGTGGCACATGCCCCGACTCAGGAGGTGCGGCAGGAGGATTGCAAGTTCAAAACCAACCTCAGCAACTCAGTGAGGCCCCAAGCAACTTAGTGAGACCCTGTCTCAAAATTAAAAAATAGAAAGGTCTGGGGACGTGGCTCCGTGGTTAAGCATCCCTGGGTTCAATCCACAGTGCCAAAAGAATTAAATAAATAAAATTTTAAAATAGGGGCTGGAGGGACTGGAGCAGTGACTCAGCAGTTACAGTGCTTGCCTGGCATGCACAAGTACACTAGTTCAAACCCCACACAACTAAGTACACAACTAAGTGTTGGAGCAACGAAAGCCACATGAATAACCAAATAAAATGGATTCTCTCTCTCTCTTTAAAAAAAAAAAAATAGGGGTTGGAGTTAGAGGTTACAGAGCTTGCCTGGCTTGTGCAAGAACCCAGGGTTGAACCCCAACATCACATACACAACTAAACATCACAAAATAAAAACCAGATGAAAAAATAAATAAAGTTGATTTTCTCTTTTGCTCTCTCACTGTCTCGCTCTCTCTTTTAAAAAATAACCAAATAAATATATCACAGTAAGATGCTTCTTTGCACCCACTAGAAGGGCTATAATCAGAAAGACAGTAAATCCCAAGGGTTGAAGAGAATGTGGAAAAATTAGAACTCTCATTTGTAGCTGGCAGGAGTGTAAAATGGTACAGCTGCTCCAGAAAAGGATTTGGGCATTGCTCGGAACGTATGACCCCCTTCGATACACACCCCAGAGGACTGAAAAGTATGTTCACAATAACTTGCCCACAAATGTGCATAGCAACATTATTCATAATAGCCAAATAATGAAAACAACCCAAATATACCTAAGGATGGATAAACAAAATGTGGTATATCCACATGTTAGAGTATTAGTCAGCGATAGAAAGGAATGAAGCACAGATGCATACCACAGCCAGAAGGAACTTTAAAACATCATGCCGAGGTAAAGAAACCAGCCACAAAAGGTCCCATTTTGGATAATTCCAGTGATATTCATATACACATATGTGTATATATATATATACACATATATACATGTATACATATACATACATATATATATATAATTCCATAATAAGTAAACCCTAGAAGCAGCAAAATTGCTGAGGCTGGGGAAGTGGGACCAGGGAGTGACTGTTAGTGGGTACAACCTTTGGGGGATGATGAAAATGGTTTGGAGTTAGAGGTCAAGGTTGCACAAAAGTGTCATATATATGTCAAGAAATTGAATCTCATACCTTAAAATTCTTACGATAGTGAATTCTGTTCTGTAAATTTTTCTTGATCTTTAAAAGGTTGCTACATTATACATGGAGAGGATCTGTCCCGGCACATAGCAGCTTCTCAAAAATAGTCCTTATTGCTAATACATTCATTCCTCCTGCCACAACTCTAGGAGGAGGCTCTGTAATTTAAATCATTTTACTGGTGGAATTTAAGCCTCATTGAGGTGAGGTAACTGGTTCAAATTTACATAGTAAGTCAACAACAGCCTCAATGACTGGGGAATGATTTGATTACTCAGCAAACCTTTATGTAGCACCTACTGTGTGTCACACATGGTTCCAGGTGAGAATGAAAGGCCTCCTAAGAGCCTAGAACTGTCAAGAAATATCTGCCAAACACTGAATTACCTTTTATTAACCCTCGGGGTCTTTTTAAGAAACAAGGAAAATCAATTCATCTTTTGAAGTCCTATCCCCTCCTATGTAATATTATTTGGAAATCAGATCTTCACAGAGGTAATCAAGTTAACATGAGGTTAATAGAGTGGGTTTTAATCCAACCTAAGCTGAGTGGAGGGGAAATGTGTAGACAGATCACACAGGGAGAACACCATGTAAGGACCGAGATAGGCATGCTCGTCAGGGACCAAGCAAAGGTTGTCATCAAAGCCCCAGAAGCTGGGTGAGAGGCTTGGACCAGTTTCCCCCTCGGTTTTGCCAGCACCTTGATGTTCGACCCTCCTGAACGGCAGCATGAGTTTCTACCCTCTGAGTCACTGGGTTCGGGGACTTTGTGGTGGCAGCCCTAGCACACTCACACAGCTCCTAGTCCCGAGGAGGAGAGAAAGTCCCCCAGCAGAGCACAGCCTGGTGCCCTCAGGGCCTAGCAGAGGGGCTCCTGGGATGAGAAGGGGAGAGGGACAGACACGGAAAAGACATCATTTTTAGGGATCGGGAATGAGTCTGCTGTAGAGAAGGGAAGCCGAGGTGGAGCTGAAAGAGCCAGGGAACGGAACCGGGTCCATGGCTTGTCCGCTTGGCATTTGACCTCTCTCCTAGGCTGCTTTGGTGTCATTCAGCAAGCGCCTGGGCTCCTCTCGGGCTCTGGAGGTGGCCCAGCAGAGGCAGCCGGAGTCCAGCAGAGGGCGACCGAGAGCCTCCAGGCAGCCTGGCCGCCGTCCAGGCAACCAGAGCCAGCCCTGTGTAAGCACAGGCTGCGGTCCTGCAGCCCTAGGTCCTCGCACTCAGACCCCTGCCCACTGCAGCTGCCGAGGACAGCAGCCAGCCCAGAATGCCCTTCCCTCCGTGCTTATTCAGTGGCCACTCCACCAAGCTCGATTCACCAATGCAGCTGCCACTTCTGGATGTGGCTGTGTGGCCTCAAGGGAATTATCGGCTCTCTGTGCCTCAATTCCCAAATATCTAGAACATGCCAAACACCAGGGAAATAATCAAGAGACAGACCCAGTGTCTGCCCACAGGGTGGTCCCTAAGGACCAGGTGTTGGGCCCAACTTCACAGATGAGGCCTTCGATGCCTGGAGAGGTGAAGTCACTGGCTCAGGGTCACTCAGTTGATAAATGGCAGAGTCAAGGTTCAAAACTCTGCCAGCACCACCACCAGGACCCCTGACAATTATGGTTCAACTGGAACTGGGTTTTGCCAAGATCTTGTCCTCAGGGCTCAGCTAGTGACTAGCTGTGTGACCTTGGCCTGGTTCCTTTACCTCTCTGAATCTGTTTCTTCGTTTGTGAAATGAGAGAACATCGCCGTGCTTACGTAGCCACAGCTGCCTCATCAACTGCAAACACTCATTGCTCATTCATTACTTATTAAGTCTGTCCTTGGTGCCAGGCTTTGTGCCAGCTCCACACCAAATCAAAGCCTTCAGTGGTATTGGTCTGAGGACTGTACCAATGTGCTAAGGGACATATGCCCATACTGGTCAGGGGAAGAGTTCCCAAGTCTGCCCAAGGCAGTAGGTGGGCACTCAGAAGACAGGCAGTAGCACCACGGCCAGGAGGCAGAGAGTGCACTCCACACAGAAGGCTCAGCTGGGCATGGTCCCAGTCTCACCCTGGATGTCCAAGGACTGGACAAGCAGCAGCCTCCACCTCACCCAGTCTGCAGGCTGCTCAGCACCCAGTGTAGGACAGGGCCTTGGGCACCCACCCCCACACACTGTCAGGATGCACACATCCAAGGGTGCCCTGCACAAGCATACTTGGCCATCTTCCCATTGCCAGGAAAGCAGCCCATGATGCTCCTGGTTGCTATGGCAACCACGCCCTTGTTTTTCAGTCTTCATAAATAAGCTATAAATAGACAGGGCAAACCCTGGCTCCTTCCTTTGCATGCATTAGTGCAGCTGCTCCAGGCTCCAGGCCCCTGGCCCAGCACCCACATGCCAGCCCTCACTGCATGGCCTGCATCCAGGCAACTCCAGTGGCTGGGGAACACAGGGCACATGGCATCTGCCCACCGTCTACTGGGGAACTCAGCAGATTCTGGAGCCCATCTGAGACCCACAGGGCCTGGGCTAGGTGGGCCTTGACTCTGCCAGCCCCAAACGATGGTTAGCTGGAGTGGGTATCCTCCCCCACTTCCAGAGCACGTATGGGCTCACCAACTCCTCCCCACCCGGATTAACCACCCTGGTTAGCTGCTATTCCTCGGAACCCTCCCACAGGCCACACGCAGGGCTAAGCACTTTCCAGGCCACAAGACCATTAATTCCCCCCAACCGCCCTGAGATGTCCTGCTTACATGGGGACCTCCCCATTGGAGAGAGGCGCTTCCTTCCGGGCCCAGGTCACACAGCTGGGTAGCAAGGGAACTGGAACTGAACCCAATGCGAAGTGCTTGCTCTTAACCCAAACTCATGTTTCCGCGCTTTTGATTCTTTCACCAACCCAGGAGGGAAGGAATGGCAGGTGGGACAATTAAGTGGAGGAGGAACAGAAAAAGAAAGAGACTCAGAAGGACTGGAGACTGGCACATGGACACACAGCGAGGGAGCAGCAACCCTGTCTCAGGTCCTGGAGGGCAGGTCACAGAAAGTGGGATCATTCTCCCCAAGAGCAGAATATTCAAGGTGGGTCAGGGAGGCTTCCTGCAGGAGGCCACGCTGGGACAAGGTCTTGGAGGGTGGCAGTGGGGAGCAGAGCAGCTTGCATGAGGGCTTGGGCGTGGTAGAGCGAGTGAGGTCTGCAGAAAAGCAGGCAGGTGGCTGCAGCTATGGGCCAGGTGGGGTAGAAGAGGTAAGGCCAGCAAGCTGAGCAGGCCCCAATGATGCCTGTCCCAACGGTACTAGGGAGCCATGGAAGGTGCTTAAGCAGAGAAGCAACACGACCTCTCTTGGGGGAATGGGATGGCCTCTTGATGCAGCGAGTGTGAGCAGTGTCACCCAAAGACAAGGCACTGACCTGTGGTCCAGGGATACTTTCTCCATGGGCCTTGTGCTGTCCATCTTGAACATGTCCCCCACCTCTCCCAGGCTCATCCATTATCTTCTTCATGATTCTGCACTGCCATGATTCTCCAGAGCCAGGCCAGTGGTGTCTGACTCCTTCATTCATACATTCTCCATCCATTCATTCATTCCTCCATTCATCCATCCATCCATTCATTCAGCCATTCAAACGTTCCTTCATCAAACATCAATCTTGTACTGTACCAGGTACAGGCACAGAAAGCCTACCCTTGAGGGGAAACAGACACAGAAATAAAGAAGGGAGTTAGAATCCGAAGGTTCTTTTAAGGATTACCAGCCATTCAGAGATCCCAAGGTGAGAGATGTCAACTCTGGTCTGGAATGCCCTTCTCTGCCCTCTGTAGCTGAGCCCTATGCATCTGCAGAGAGCAGAGAAGGGCACTGCAGACCAGGCAGTGGCCCAAGCAGACACCACATGCTGGGCACGTTAGTTGGCAGAAACTGGGAAGATTTCAAAGGATGATCCACTGGAAACGAGCAGAGCCACAGCTGGCAGGACCTGGGACCACCGCAGGGTAGGAAGCTGGGTTCCAGGCTGGGCAGTGCATGTGCTCTGGCAGCAGTTGGAGGACACTGCTGCACTGGACAGGGAGAAGCTGGAAAGAGGACAGCAGGGAGAAAAAGGTGACCTGAGCTAGGGTGGTGGCACTAAAGGAAGTGAGAGGGGACATTCTCTAGAGTAGTATGGGACATAAAATATGACACCAGAGAGACAAGTCAGGGTTGAAGGTTGGATGTGAGGGGCAGGAGAAAGGAGTCCTGGTCGTCCTCTGGTATCTGACATGGTGGAAGGCTGGACAGCAGCACCAAGGTCCATGTGGGTGCCTTTGGGACTTGTGTTGGAACTCAAGACCAACCTGGGGTGGGGACAGAGAAACAGAGCTTCTCCTAGAGCAGCTGGAGGCCATGTGGGTCCTGGAGGTGACATGTCATGGGAGGTCATGCAGAGGGAGGGGGACATCAACACAGGCTGGCGGTAAATGGATCAGGCAGGCAAAGGTGGCATGGGTGGCGCATGCCTGGGACCCCAGCAATTCAGGGACTGAGGCAGGAGGATCACAAGTTCCAGGCCAGCATGGGAAACTTAGACCCTATCTCAAAATCAAAATTTTAAAACAGCTGGGGTATAGCTCAGTGGTGGGGTTCAATCTCCTGTCCTAAAAAAAAAGAACAAATTCTGTACATATTTACTATTTCTTCCCTAGGTTTTATTTTGAAGTTTGTCGATCCTTCAGAAAGTTGTAAGAGTAGGTCAGTCAACACACACCGACCCTTTACCCCAGATTCTTCATTTTTTTCTTTCTCTTTCCTTTGAACCAATGGAAGATCACACAAGCTTTTCTTATTCTATGTGTTATAACCCACTCTTGGTTTCTTTCTTTTTTTTTTTTAAGAGAGAGAGGGACAGTGAGAGAGACTCAATTTTATTTAGTTTTTCGTGTGGCCTTCAGTGCTCCAAAACTTCGCTGTGTACGTGATGCTAGGGTTCAAACCTGCGTCCTCGAGCATGCCAGGCAAACGCCACAACTGCTGAGCGACCGCTCCAGCCACTCCCGACCATTGTTTTTAATCATTTTTATCTCCATTTGTCCCAATTTGGTTCCTCCCAAAGGGCCCCCTGCCAGTTTAAGTTCTTCCTTGCTTTTTGGCAAATCAGGTGTCCTTGGTGGTTGAGAGCAGCAGTTGCTGGATTGGGTTCATTCAGCTACAAGAACTACTGGACTGGCCACCCAGCTCCAGCACCCTGGGCTTGCAGGAGGTGGGAGGCAGGGTGAGGGTGGGCTCTCCCCACCCCGGGGCCAGGGCCCGCGGCTTAGGCACAGGGCACTTTGGCTTCAGGTCTCATAGGTTCCCTTCATGCACATGGGAGGACATTAGAGACCAAGGGAAACCGTATTCCACCCCTTCACTGAGGACAGAAAGGTTACGGGCTAATTTAGAAGAAGGGAGTATGGTTTGCCTGTGGGAGGGAGGAGTGTGCAACAGAGTATGTGCGTGAGACAGCATTGCAAGCGTGCGGGGGTGTGCACACGGGTGGCACCAGCGCTTCGAGCGCGTCCAGGGCTCTGCATCCTTTCTTCTTCGTCTGACTTTTAAAATTGAGACCAGATACTTGAAGAACCCCTTCTCACCACCTGCTTGGGCCGCCCAGGCAGCGCCCCCTGGTGCCTGGACACCCTGAGGTCTCCCCACCCGGCTCCTGCAGGGGGCCTCCTTCCTTTTTCGCCTATAGTGGGGGAAGCCCAGCACCTGGCCCTGCCTGTCCCCAATATGTCGGAGCCTGGGAGAAGAAAAGAGGCCTGGTCCTCGTGTCCCTCCAGTGCTTTTCTCTCCAAACTCCTGCTCCAAGGCTGGTGGCTGAGAAGGGGACCCAGCCCCGGTTCATCCCCTGTACAAAGAAATGATCTTCCATGGCTCAGAGACCTCGCTGGACATGGCAGGAGCCTGTCTACTCAGTAGTGTTGCTCAACTGCTCTGCTGGTCGCCCTAAGCCCTCGACTGCAGGGACCTCAGGGACTGCTGATTGTCCACCTACCAGCAGGAGCAGCAGTCAGCACCAGCCGCAGCCGGGCGTCCTGCATCCTGCTGTCAATCTTCCAGCTGCCCTGGGTTGTTTACTGGAAGCTGGCCTCCCTGCAAGGGTTCAAAGCCCTGGCCCTGGGCACGTCTGCGGCAGGAAGCAGGCCAGGCAGTAATTGGCGGCACTGCTGTGCTAAGTGGCCAGCACTGACCACCGTCCTCCTCCAGCAGTGGCCTTTGAGTAGCTCCTCGCTGACCCTCCAGGCCTGCGGGGACTTCCTGCCCAATGCTGAGCCGGCATCAGGAACAAATTACTCGTTCCCCGAGAAATCTATTAAAAGGTGACAGCAGTTCAGGGAACAGGTGGCCTGGGGCAGGGGAGACTCAGTGCAGGAAACCTAATATCTTCCATCCCCAAGGGCCACCAGCCAACTCCCGCTGAACTTACTGGCTCCCAGGGGGTTGAGCTACATTTCTAACTCCTAGGGCCAAGGACAAATGACTCAGATGAGGGGAGGCTGCATCCATTCTTGGAGCCTGTCTGTGGCTTCACGAAGGGGGATGACACAGAATCTGGAGTCCCCCAGACCTCAGTTCCACCTGACACTTGTGTTCTGTGTGACCATGGGAGAGACTCTTGGCCTCTCTGAGCCCTCAGTGCCTATCAGGCTGATCAGAAGCTGCAGACCTTGGAGTGGCAAAAGCTAACACAGTGCCAGATTCAGACGCATGCACTGCGAACGTGGCTGGGTCGGAAGTGGGCTGCATTTATTTCCTTCTTGGGCAAAGAGAGAAGCACCCCAGAGTGCCCTGTGTGTGCCCACACCCAGATGAGCAGGGATGTGTCAGGCACTGCCCTGATCTTCTCTGGGTGAAGAGCCCTCACCACCCCCACCAAATGCATGTATCACCCCAGTACCAAAAAAAAAATAAATCTTACTCACACCTTCCAAGTTCCCTTCATCAGAGAAGCTAACACCTTCACAGGTGCTGAGAATTGGGACAGTGACATCTTTGGGGGGCCACTCATTGAGCACATCCAGCCATGAGGTGGACATTCATCCATTGGTCCCAGGGGTGCGTGGCTCAGCTAGGGCCTGGCTGGGGGTGGGTGAGGGCTCCTCACCCAGGGAAGACCAGGGCTGCCATGCCTGTCACACCCCGGCTCCTCCGTGCGACCTCTCAGCTTGGCCATCACTTCACACTGGGGTCTCTGCAAAAAGATGCTACAATAAATAAATGAGAAAGTGTTCTGCATCCCTAGCAATCAGAGAAACGCAAATCAAAACTTCACTGAGATTCACTCCAGGCAGAGGGGCAAAAATGAAGAATGTATGAACAATAACAGATGCTGGAGGGGTTGTGGGAGAAAGGAACACTAACACACTGTGGGTGGGACTGCACACTTGCACAGCCACTCCGGAAAGCAGTGTGGAGACTCCTCCAAAAACTAAGGATAGAAAACCATACAACCCAGCTATCCCACTCCTGGGTATTTTCCTAAAAGAGCTAGAATTGACATACTGCAGAGACATGGTGACATCAATGTTTATAGCAGCTCAATTTACAGAAGCTAAACTATGGAACCAACCCAGATGCCCCTTGCTGGACAAGTGGATTCAAAAACTGTGGTGTATATATGCACAATGGAGTTCTACTATTCTACTAGAGAGAATGATATCATGGGATTTGCAGCCAAATGGATGGAAATGGAAAATATTATGCTGAGTGAAATATCCCAAACACAGAGACTTAATTAAGGGCAGAATGTTTTCTCTCATATGTGGAAGCTAGAGTAAAACCTAAGACAGGCTGAAAGTTAGCTAAGTTTAAATAATAAACTCACCATAGTTGGAATTCCACATAAACTGGGGGAACCATAACTATGAAGGTGGGGGGAGGAGGGAGGGAGGCAGGAAGGGGAGGGACAGGGGTCTTCAACGCAACTGGGAACTCTCAACTCCCATGAGAAGCCCAACTATACACAGGCAGACAGAAAGGCTCAGGAATTTCAAAAATTAATATACATTTATATGTTCATTTCCAATTATAGTACGGGGGTATTACATAGGAGATATGAGAGCGGGGAATGGAGGAAGCGGGCTGATCCTGGTCTAGGATCCGACTTAACTTAGTATCTTACTATGCCAATATCCATGCGTGCATGAATATGTAATAATGATTCCCTCCAATATGTAAGACTATGCTGAACAAATAAAAATATAATAAAATTTTAAAAAGAAAAAGAGGGATACTTCTGCTGACCCAGAGGGTTCAGGGGACAGTTGGCCTAAGGATTTCAGCCTTGTTGACCCAAATGTCAGCATCCCAGGTCCCAAGTTCCCAGTCCTCCCGTCAGGATCCTGAGTAGCCTGGGACACCTGTTGAGACTACACACATGATCTCTGGAGGGACTGAGCTGTCCTTAGAGCCACATCCTGGCCTGATTGTCACTCCTCAGAGAAACTGAGCTTTCCCAGATGCAGAAAAAAAATTAAAAAACATAAAAATCAGGGGAACAGGGGCTGGAGCAGTGGCTCAGCAGTTATAGCGCTTGCCTGGCATGCACAAGGATGCGGATTCGAACCCCAGCACCATGTACAAAACAAAGTGTCTGAGCAACGAAAGTCACATGAAAAACTAAATTTAAAAAAATGATTCTGTCTCTCTCCCTCTCTCTCTCTCTGTTTCTCTCTCTCTCTCTCTTAAAAAAAAAACAGGGGAACAGAAATAGGAATGTCTGCAGAAGAATAATTATTATACTGTCTGGCACAGTGGCGCATGCCTGTAATCCTAAAAACCCAGGAGGCTAAGGCAGGAGGATCCCAAGTTCAAGACCAGCTTCACCAGCTCCGCAAGGCCCTAAGCAATTTAGCGAGACTCTGTCTCAAAATAAAATATAACAAGGCTGGGGATGTGGGTCAGTGGTTAAGCATCCCTACGTTCAATCCCCAGTACTGAAAAAAAAAGTATAATTACTATACCAAATTGGATTCTTGGTACATATTTCTGATCGCTAGAATAATAAACCAAGGTCAAACTGATCCGTGAAAAACTGGTGAAATCCCCCTCAATAATAAAGATTTAGCAATACTTTTACATCATCAAAGTGTCTTTTGAGAAGTGCTGGGGTGGGATATTATCCAAATTATATTGTTATATTGTGTGCATGTATAAATGTGTAACAACAAACCCCATCATTATGTACAACTTTAATTCATCAATAAAATATGGAAAAACAGTATCTTTCTACTACAGTAAAAAAAAATAAAGATTTAGCAAAAAAAGATAATGATGGAACAAGGGGCAAAACATATAAATGGACAACATCCTATATGAAAGGTCACAGTGTTCCCGTATTGAAGGAGTCATTAGTCTATTCACCAAATTTTCTAGACCTGTCTTCTGAGCACACGGGTGGCTAAACTTCCTGGATTCCTTGTGGTTAAGGGGGGACCCAAAAATAGTTAACAAAAGGAATGTATGTCAGGGCTGGAGCAGCAGCTCAGTGGTTGGAGCATTTGCCTGGCATGTGTGGGGACCCGGGTTCAAACCCCAGCACCACATACGCACCTAAGTGTCAGAGCAAAGAAAACCAGATGAAAAACTAAATAAAGTTGATTCTCTCTCTCTCACTCTCCCTTTCATGCTGTTTAAAAAAAGAAGAAAAGAAAAAGAAATAAAAACTAAGCTGTCATGAACAAGAAGGAGCATCACCATCTCATTACCTTTGGACTTGAACATCAAATCTTCCCTGGGTTTCCAGTCTGATGCAGTTTTTGGATTTATCAAAACATACAACGTGAGGGGGGTGGAGTGGTGGCTCAGTGGTTATGGCGCTTGTCTGGCATGCACAAGTACGTGGGTTCAAACCCCAGCACCCACGTACACAGCTAAGTATCAGAGCAATGAAAGTCATGTGAAAAACGCAATAAAAATTGATTCTCTCTGTGTCTCTCTCTTTCATTGTCCTTCTCTCTTAAAAAAAGAAAAAAAAAATGGGCTGGAGCGGTGGCTCAGCGGTTTCAGTGCTTGCCTGGCATGCTCAAGGACCCGGGTTCAAACCCCAGCACCACGTACACAACTAAGTGTTGGAGCAACAAAGGCCATGTGAAAAACTAAATAAAGTTGTTTCTCTCTTTCTCTGTCTCTCTCTCTGTCCCTCTCTCTTTAAAAAAAAAAAAAAAAGAAAAAGAAAAAAATTTTCTCTGTCTCTTTCTCTCTCTCACTTAAAAAAAAACTTACAATGTGAGCCAATTTCTTAAAATAAATATTTGTCGGGCTGGAGCTGTGGCTCAGCGGTGGGAGCGCTTACCTGGCGCATGTGCAAGCACCTGGATTCAAACCCCAGTGCCACATATACAATTGAGTGTAGGAGAAACAAAGGCCAAATGAAAGAAATAAACAAAATTAATTCTTTCTCATGCATTCTTCCTTTTTCTTCTAAAAATTAAATAAATAAATAAATCTCCGTGTATCTATTTACCCACCTTATCTACCTACACACACATTCTGTTCATTCCGTTTCCCTACAAAACCCTGATTCATGCAGCAAATGTATTTCTAGACACTTAGCAGATGTCATCAAGGTTATTAATCAGCTGACCTTAAAATTAGACTAATCTGGATGATCCAGACGGGACCCATAAAAATAACACAGGCCCTTAAAAGCAGAAAAAGAAGGTAGAAGAATTAGGGGGAAAAGAGACAGAAGGGAGCTGGAGCGGTGGCTCATAGGTTTCAGCAACTGCCTGGCATGTGCGAGGACGTGGGTTCAAATGCCAGCACATCAAGTCGTACACAACGGAGTCTCTGAGCAACGAAAGCCACGTGGAAAACTAAATAAAATTTGTTTCTCTCTCTCTCTCTCCCTCTCTCTCTCTCTCTCTCACTGTCCCTCTGTCTTAAAAAAAAAAAAATGTGAGAGAAGGGCACAGGCAGAAGGAAGTTGGAGGGATGGAGAGGGGGTGCACCTTGCAGATGGATTCCCAGCGCCCAGCACCCTGGCACGGCCAGGCTCTGCCCACCCAAGCATCAGACACATTCAGGTGGGGTCCTTCTGCCTCTGCCCACACCAAGCTGCAAGCCAGAAGCCACTTGCGGGTGCTTCCCGTCTCCCGGCTCTCCCTGCCCTTCCTGCTGCTTCCTGCTTCTCTGCTCTTCTCTCCAGAAAGCTCCCCCACCCCACGCCTGACCCACTCTCGGCCTGATGTGGCTGAGCTTCCACGTGAACCCCATCAATCAATTGTAGCAGTGACAGGAGCAGATGCTCAGGCCCAGCCCTGGGCTGTGTAGAACTCCCTGCTGGCCCTGGCAGGTGTCACCCATTCAGCATTCCTCACAGGTCCGCGGGTGATAACAGAATTCCTACTTCTCAGAAATAAAACCACTGGAAAAAGTTAAGTACTTGCCTGAGGTCAGTGAAGGGGACCCAGTGCCACGACGGGGCTTATGGAAAAGGGGGTGTGGATTCACCTGGAGGTGAGGGGCTGGCTCACACCCTCAGGGGTCCTCAGGACTCGTCCAAGTAACTCTCTGCCTCTGGCTCCTCTGTTACTCCCTGTCTCCATCTCCCACTTCATGAGTTCCCTCCTCTCAGTTTGGGTTTATTTCTTCCCACTACATATACAGATACGACAGGGAGTGCAGCCTGTGGTAGAGGCAGAAACCTGGTTTGGTTTTGTTTGCTATTTTGGGGGATAGCAAAATGCCCAAGTAATAAATGACATTTCTCAAACTCCCTTGCAACCAGTCTCGTATAAGTGGAAGTGTTCTGTAGTGCTTCTGGGATAATTGCATAAAGGAGCTGATTGGCTGGAAGGAGCTCCTCTTTTGCTCTTCCCTCTCTTTTCTCTTCCCTGGTGTCTAAAATATGAGTGCAATGGCTGGAGCTGTGGCAGCTATTTTGGGCTATGAGGTGAGTCACATGACTTTTGGACCAGCTACCACCAGATTTTACACTAAAAAAAAATATGTGTGTATGCATGTGTATCGTATGCTTAAGCCACTTATTTGAATCTTTTTGTTATGTGCAGCTGAGCTTAATCCCAGGACACATGGCCATAAGCAGCTTCATACCAATCTACACAGAAAACCCAGAATCAGAACCCCTGCTCTTCTCACTCCATAGCAAGGCATTAAGGTAGAGCCCTGTTGGCATAGCTGGGGTGACATTCGTGACTGAGGAGAGCTGAGCCATGGTCTGTGTGCAGGGCCCACTCCAGTGAATCTTGCAGTACTTTTTTCTGCTCAAAAGAAGCGGCTAGAGTGGCATCACACAGCTGGTGGGGAAGGAGAATCTCCCAGGGGGAGCAGGTGGGCTGGACACCCCAGACATGAAGGATGCCCTCTAATGGCCAGCATGTGGCCACCTCCAGATTGCCAGACTCAGGCTGGGCACTGTCCCCTCCATTCTGCAGGGGTTCAGTCCTAAAGGAAGGGCTCCCTGCCAACCTCTCAGGTGTGGGGGCCATGAAGGAGCCAACTGGCGTGGTCTGACCCCTCCCAAGGTGGTCCACTAGACCAGGGAGGCCCCCAGGGTCGCCTCCTGGGAGCATCACTCGAGCCAGCCACGCCAGAAACTCACAGGAGATGCTACACACTGGCGTCAGCTCTGGGGTCCAAGCCTGCCTCAGCCACTCCAGCTGTATGGTCCTGGGCATGTTGTTGTCTCTCTCTGAGCTGCTGCACCATTCCTCCTCATTGCTGCCTCAGGTCTTTACCTTTTCCTAACCCAGGCACCCAGAATTCCCTCTTCTTCCTCTTACCCTCCAAAAGACCCACCACATGCAGCTGGGGCCTTAGACTAGTGATCCATCGTCCCCTGGGGCCAGGACAGTCCAACTTGGCCTGAAAAACAAACTTGCAGATTTTCCAAGTTACGAAGCATTCAAAACAAACAATCTCCACCCAGCCCAGTGCCCAGTCCTGGAGGTTCATGTTGGTGAGATGGGGTGGGGGGGCTGGCAGCTAAAACACCCACCCTGAGCCTTCCAGGGACCCAAGTTCCACAGCCCCACTTAATCTCCTGAAGAAAAGGTACAGCAGGACCACAGCAGTGTCCTCTGTCCCCAGCTCCAGGCTGCCAGGGACACTTGGCTCTCTCCTAAACATTCAGCCAGACTCAACAGGTCTCCCAGGGAGAAAGGCTAATGCCCCCTTTCAGACTAAGCCAGGCAAAAGAAGAAAATAAAAACTTTTGCTGGGGCTGGAGCAGTGGCGGTTCCAGCACTTGCCTGGCATGCTCAAGGACACAGGTTCAAACCCCAGCACCACGTACATCACAAAGTGTCAGAGCAATGAAAGCCACAAGAACAGCTAAACAAAATCAATTCTCTCTCTCTCTCTCTCTTTGTCCCTCTCTCTCTTGATAACAAACAGATGAATAAAACTGCATTGCTGTTTGCATTATTAAATAATGCAAGTGTCAGTTAACGCACCATTCCGAGGAACACATCATTAGGCGATTTCGTCTCTGTGCTAACATTGCAGAGGGACACAGCCCACACTGCAGGCTCACCATACCCGATCATTCCTGGGCTACAGCCCTGAACAGTGTTTTACTGTACTGAATGCAATAGGCACTTGCAACCCAATAAAAAGTGTTTATGTATTTAAACATAGGATGACAGTCACAGCACTGGGCAGTAGGATTTTCCAGCTCCATTATAATCTCATGGGACCAATGTCATACATATGTGGTCCACTGTGGACCAAAATGTCATTCTGCAGGCATGACTCTATTTATTCATAAAATTCTAACAGTTAGGGGCTGGAGCGGTGGCTCAGCAGTTATGGCACTTGCCTGGCCTGTGTGAGTAATCAGGTTAGAAGCCCAGCACTAGGTACACAAGGAAGTATAGGAGCAATGAAAGCCACATGGAAAACTAAATAAAACTTCTCTCTCTCTTCCTCTCTCTCTCTCTCACTGTCCTTCTCTCTCTTTAAAAAAAAATTCAGACACTTTTACAGAAATGATTAAACAAACAAAATCCTCCTGTCCTTGGAGTGTGGGTGGAAAAAGTCTCTTGTACCCATTTGATGAAACCACAAGCCAGAGTGTGATTGTCCACATTGCCTGGATGCAGCTCTTTCTGGGCAGCAATGCCACACAATGCCTCCAGGTCCTGGCATTGCTTATAGTCATAATGACACTGTCACGCAGGGGCCGCTTGAGTACAAGGACCAGCTGGAATGTGCCTCTGTCTCAAGCACCAGCTCCAATCGGGGAAAGCAGGGCTTCAGTGCATTGGAGTGGAGAAGCAGTGGAGAAGGAAGGGAGGGAGTCTCCCACTTACAACAGGATGTGCAGGGACCCAAGGAGACCAGTGCCCTTGCTGGGGCGCACGGAGCGGTGGGTGGGACCAGTGGAGTCTTGAAGCAGGTCTAGCAGCCCCGGAGTTTCTGGACCTCCACCAGGACAGGGAGCTGGGGCAGAAGCCGCCCAGCAGGGCGGGATGGGGCACCTCTGCCTGGCGCAGCCCAGGAGGACAGTGGCAAAGAATGGGGACGGGGGGGGGGGGCCTGGGGACCTTGGGAAGGACTTTGCAAGCCCAGGGGGAGGTGGGACTTGACCCCATTTCAGGGGACACCCGGTAGGTGACTACCAAGCCTTGGGGGATGGATGACTTGTTCAGTCGTCCAGCCAGACTTGGAGCTGGGGACCCGATGGACCCAGCGGACCCCCGCCCCCGGCCTGGATGTCTTCTCCGCGCTTGATGAAGTTAAAGTAAGCCCGGGGGGCGCCGGCGTTCAAATCGGATTGGCACGCGGACGGCGAGCAGTTGGTGGCAGGAGCCAGGGGACGCGGAGAGCAGGTTTTCGCTGGAGGGGACGTGAGCTTTATTTCCCTCTTGGTTGCTGACAAGGAAGCAGCTGTCCTTCCCTGATTATTTTTACCGCAAGTCGCAGCCGCGGCGTCGGAGCTCCCTCCCCGCGCCCCGCTGCCTGCCAGGGCCAGGTGAGCGGGCCGCGAGCGCCACCTAGCGCCGCTCCGCGCAGCACCCGCGGCGGCGGGCCGGCCGCACCTGTCCGCTCCAGGTGGGCAGGCGGGGCACCGGAAGAGACCCGGGCAGCCTCTAAGAACCTTCGGACCAAGAAGAGGGTGGTGGTGGGGGAATCATGACCAATTCCTGTCCTCAGATACAATAGCTCATTCTTTTTTCCTTTTTGTTCCGATTTTTTATTCCATGAGAGGCCCTCCAAATCAGTCATGTTCTGCCCAAGATGTGGGTGTCATCAGCTTCAATTTTTTTTTCAGGGCCGAGGACCGAACTCGGGGCCTTGCACATGCTAGGCAAGCGCTCTGCCACCGAGCTAAATCCCCAACCCCTCATTAGCTTCATTTTAAAGCTGAAGGAAGTGCGATGCACAGAGGACTTGCAGGAGACCACACCATAATAGAGGGAAATGAGATCTGATCTGCAGCTTGCCTGGCTCCAAATTATGTGCTGCATTTATGTGTCATGGTCCACGCACCAGTTAGGAATGCTCCCAGGTGCAAGTAAACAGTTCTGTAAATAAGTGTGGGCTTATTCTCCTCACAGACCAAAAAGCTTACTGGGAGGCGGTCCCCGGGCTAGGGAAGCAGCACACTGATGTCATGGAGCCTGGTCTGTCACTCTCATACCTCTGCCAGCCTTGACAGGTCGTCTTTTGACATGCCGACTTCTTCATGGGAACAAAAAGGCTACCGCAACTCCAGACATCTCATCTACATTCAAGGTAAAATGCAAACAGGAGAAGGGGACCAGTATGATAATCTCTTTTGTCAGGAAAGCAAGAACATTTCCCTAAATTCTCCCAGGTACATTTGGTTTCCTTTTCACTGGTAAGGTGACTACACAGAATTGCAAGGGAGGCTGAGAAAAGGAGCATTTCACGGACAAAGAAGGGAGGTGAGAACAAAGGCTCAGTCAGTCACAGGCAGTATCTGCTGCGTCCACGTTACGTTGCCTTTAGTTTCAACTGTACCGCATGGCATTTTTTTCTTCTTTTCTCTTTTACTGCTTTTGCATTTGCAGTTTCCTTATTACTCTGTTGCTTTTATAATTCTACCTCTCTCCCCCTAATCTCCCTCTCCCTCACTCTCTCTCTCTCTTTTTCCTTTGGTACCAGGGACTGAACCCAGGAGCACTTAACCACCGAGCCAAATCCCCAGCCTTTTTAAATTTTTACTTTGAGACAGGGTCTTGCTAAGTTATTCAAGGCTGCGCTAAGTTGCTGAGGTTGGCCTTGAACTTGGGATCTTCCTGCCTCAGCCTCCCAAGCTGCTTGAATTACAGGTGTGCACCACCATGCCCAGCTATAATTTCATTTTTAATCAGTTTGTATCTTTTCAAGTGGATAACTCACAGTGTATTCATTGCACATTCACACAGCTTCTATTTTTCAGTGTTATACACAAATATGATTAATATCTTTATGTACAAACATCTACCATAAGCAGAATTACTTGGTTCAAAGATTTTAACATCCTTGGTGTTCTGATACAACAGAATAAAATGCTATTCTATTGATTTCTAACAGGGCTGTGCTATTTATTTATTTATTTTTAGAAAGAGGGACAGTGAGAGAGAGAAAGAGAGAATCAATTTTATTTAGTTTTTCACGTGGCTTTTGTTGCTCCGAGAGTTCATTGTGTGCATGGTGCTGGGGTTCGAACCCATGTCCTCATGCATGCCAGGCAAGCGCTCCAACCACTGAGCCATAGCTCCAGCCCCTAAGAGACTCATTTTTACAGACATGCACATGCTGATAGTGATGTCAGCTCTGGAAGGAGCACACCCAACTCTCACAGGATCCTGCAAGTTCCCAGGTGAGCAGCAGGGTCCCTGACACCGCTGAGAAGGAGCCAGGTCTTCTGACTCCAAGTCCATTGCTTTTCATTCCCTAGCATTGGCTTCATTCAAAACAAAACAAAACAAAATAAAACCACCCCGCTGACAGCTGTAGCTCACACACATACCATTCACCCAATTAAAATATGGGACGCAATGGTCATCGGTGTTGTGCAACATCAGAGTTGCAACCATCGCCATGATCAATTTCAAAACATTTTCACCATCCCCAAAAGAAACTGTGTACCCAGGGTAGGGGGTCACGGGTCCCACCAGGCAGAGGTGAGCCATTTTAAGAAGAAAAGAGATGGGGTAGGGTGGGCTGGGCTAACTGAAGCTCAGAAGAGCTAAGTGGCCACAGTCACCTTCCTGCTGTGGTTCTTGGTTTCCTTCCAATACAATAGGCATTTATTGAGCACTTGATGTATACCAGCCTCCTAGCTGGGTCTGGCACAGATGAACTGAACCCAGGCAAAGACACGAATTATTTGGGTTGCTGCAGTGCTTGGTGGCAGAGAGGAGCCTGGGATGGGGTGGGGTTGGGGGCAGGATTCTGAACCCCAGCTCAAGTCCGCTGCATTAGCTGCCTCCAGCAACCAGCTTGGAAGTGGCAGGTGGGGGAGGAGCTTCTCTTTCTACTGGCTGGGGTGGGGCTGCCCCAGGTTGGCACTAAATAGTTCTTTCATTCCCTGGTGAACACAGTTAACAGTGTGGTGTCAGGTCCTGGGGTGCATTAGGCAATTTCCTCTTCCCATTGCCCTCCTCAATTCCCCCAATACATACAGTGAAAACTTAGGGTCAGAGTGCATCTGTCTGAGTGCATCTAGGCCTGCTGGGTCTTCTTCAGTTCCTCAAGAAACACAAAGCACCTCTCGGTCAAGCTTGGCCTGGGTGCTGGAGGGGGTGGAGGCAGGCAGACGACTTCTGGTATTTGTAGGGATCAGGAGTCCCTGAACCAGTTCAGCGTAGGGGTTCAGGAGAAGCATCCTAGATAGTCTCAGCTGATACCTGAAGGATGAGTAGAAAGGAACTAGAAAAGACTCGAAGGCCCTGGCTTCCTGAGCAGAGGAGAGAGTGTGCAAAGGCCCAGGGTCGAGGCTCAGTGGTAAAGTTCTCCTGGGTTCCATCCCTGGTACAAAAAAAAAAAAAAAAAAAAAAAAAAAAAAAAGGAGAGAGAGGCTAACCATAAGGATGAGGATGAGGCAGGACCTCTCCTGGAGGCACTGGGGAGCCATGGAAGGGTTTTGAGCAGGAGAGGAACAGGGTCAGATGGAAGTTTGCCACTGCTGGAGCAGCAATCGGGGAGGCCCTGGCCCTGGGCCCATCCTACACACTTAGGCATGTGGGGCAGGGGCAGGGATTCTACTTTGTCTACGGAGAAAGATGACAGTGACCCCAACACTCAGAGGTCTCTTCTCATAGCCACCTCTCTGCCCCAGAGGAAGGGGTGATTCTCCACATTCTGTGGAAGCAACAGAGTAGAGAACTTGCCCAAGGCACATAAAAGTTGGTTGATGGCCAGGTCTCAATTCATGAAGGCCACACAGCAAGGAAGGGGTGGGCTCTGAGTGGCTTTCACAAACTGCTGTTTCTGCTGGGGCTGGGGGTAAGCTCATGGTGACCCAAGGGGAAAACATGGGACCTGCCAGCTCCCTTTTCCAAAATTTCTGACTATGAGAGATGGCACAGGATAAGGACCAAAGTGTCCTCAGGCCACCCTCCAGGCTCCCCTGGGGCCTGGCTGCCTTCTCTGCTCCCCACCCTGCTCCTAGACAAAGAGTCCGAGATGCCCAGTGGCTATCAGTCACCCACAGCCTCTAGGTCCTGTCCACGGAGACAAGTGGCCTGTCAGAGCTGCCCGCCAGAAAGCCGATGGATGGCCTTGGCTGGCAGCTGGACAATGTACGGGCTCTGGGGAGGAGAGATTAAGCCAGACCGTGGCCCAACCCTGCCACAACTGCCCTGGGGGCCCGCAAATCAGGGTCCATGTATGCCTCAGGATGGTTTCTGGCCATCTCCAGGAGTGACTCTTAGGAAATGTGACCCCATCGAACGGAGGGAGCTGGGGTGGGGGACCAGGACAAGGCCCTACTGACAAGGAGCAGGTACTTGGGCTGCAGGGAGAGTTTTGAAATGGAGATGGAGGGGCAAGACCAGAGGGCATGGAAGGAGGTTGGCAGAGGAGATCGATTTAAACCCTCCCCCAGCCCCAGGGGAAAGAGCACTCAAAGACCACCCCTTCCTTGCTGCGTGGCCCTCATGAATCCTGTCTTCTCTCTGGGCTCAGTTTGTGCATCTGTAAAATGGACTCTCAAGAACCCCTGCCTTGGGGCTGGAGAGGTGGCTCAGCGGTTACAGCACTTGCCTGGCATGTGCGAGTACTCGAGTTCAAACCCCAGCACCACCTACACAAGGAAGTGTCCAAGAAGCAAAGGCCACATTAAAATAAAATTGATTCTCTCTCCCCCCCCCCACCCATCTCTCTTAAAAAACAAAACAAAACAAAAACAAAAACCTGCCTTGAATGAGGTGGCACAAGTGGAGTAAATCTGTTTTGCAATACTGTAATCAAATACCCGAGGCAGTCCACTCAGTAAAGAAAAGGGTATTTTGGCTCAGGTTCTGGAGGACCTTGCAGCAGAGTCCCAAGGTGGAGCAGGGCATCGCATGGAGAGAGCTGGGGGCAGGCGTGTGCATCCTCTGTTCTCTCTTATAAACCCCCAGGATGCAGCCATCACCTCCCAGCAGCCCCACCTCTAAACACATAGTTGGATTAAATTTCCTCTCTCTCAGTTCCTCACAAAGGAGATGAAAGTTCAGCACAAGAACCTTTGGGGGGCCCTCAAATCACCTCGTACCCACAGCATGGAAAAGGTTCTGGAAACTTGGTCTTTGTGTGAGGGGCACCAAGTCCTGCATCCATTCTGCTGGCCCAGAAAGCCAGGAACTGCCCCAGACAGGGGTCTCTTAAGCCCTAATTTATATTTAGAAAATTCTCATTCCCAACGCTGAACCACTGGCACCCTGAACACCAATGTATCACTCACGTTCATTCCCTTCCTTCTTTTAAAAATAGGACATCATAAGATGGTAAATTTAATGTTCTGTGTATTTTGCCACCAGGAAAAAATTAACTATTGTGCCAACAATAGTTACACTTAAAAATATTAAGTTTTACCAGAAAGCTGATCCAAGTCCCACAAGGGGGCCCTTAATCGTCGAGTGACATCACCTGCGTGTTGGGGGAGGTAGCGACAACAGGGCGCTTCCAGGGACTAAAGACGCCCCCCCCCCCCCCGCAATCCACCCGGAGGGCGGGCCTCAGGCTAGGGGCGAGGGGCGGGGTCTCCTAGCACCGCCCAGGCCCCGGCCCGGCCCCGCCCCCCGGGACTGGAGGGGCTGAGAGCCCGCTGCCAGCCGCTGGCGTCTCGCAGACCGCGAACCGAGCGCCAGGCGAAGCGGGTGCAGCGGGTGAGACCTGGGTCTGGGAACTGGGGAGGAACCTGAGGGAGAGGGAGGCCCCTGCCCCAGGCCCACCGCCTGTGAGGGCTTCTCCACCTGCCCTTTGCACAGAGGGGATGCGCATCTCTCTCCGTTGTCACTGTTGGGGGAGCGAGGCGGGTGCCAAGGGGCTGGAGGAGGCAAAACCCAGGAAGCGAGGACCAGAGAGTCGGCATCCACCGAGCCCCTACGACGTGCCTAGCACTTGCTTGGTGCCGGGACTCAGCTAGGGACCGGACCCCTACGCCCCCCTACAATCCCCGCCCTCCTTAGGGCAGGGGCTGGAGGGTGAAGAAGCTGAGTAAAAAGCGGGGGCCGGGCGCGGTAGGGATGATGGCAAGTTCAAAGTCAGCCTCGGCAATTTAGCAAGACCCAGCCTCAAAATAAAAAAAGAAAAGGAGCGGGCCGGGGAGCGCTAGGGATGTGGCTCAGTGGTTAAACCCGAGTTCAATCCCTGGTACCAAAAACAAAAAACAAAAAACAAAAAACAAAAAACAGTGAGGGGAAGTGATGATGAATTGCTGCTTGTCAGAGTCCAAAAAGTGTGAGCCTCCAAGTCCTCCTGTGCTGGGGCTGTTTGATTCCCACATTACAGACTTTCTCTGGAAGAGAAGAAAGGGTATGAATTGTCTTTTTTTTTTTTTAAAGAGAGGCAGACAGTGAGAGAGACAGAGAAAGAGAGAAACAACTGTATTTAGTTTTTCACATGGCCTTAGTTGCTCCAACACTCAGTTGTGTATGTGGTGCTGGGGTTTGAACCCAGGTCCTCCTGCTTGCCAGGCAAGTGCCAAAACCGCTGAGCCACCGCTCCATCCCCAATGAATTGTCATTTGTGATGGCTCCATGCTTCCAGGTAGCATGAGGCCAAGTGGCCGGACTGTTTTCTGAGACCCATTTGTGAATGGCCAGAACGGGAGACCCAGAGGCTCTTTTTGCCCTGTAGAGTTCTTAACTTGCCAGGAGTGACTTCCGAATCACCCATGATTAAGGCGTCGGCAGTTTAGTTTAGCACCTGGCTGTGGCAGATCTGCCACCAGTAGTGGTGGATGAAACCATGGGGCACCAATCTGGAAGGAGGTGCTGCTGAGAGAGCAGGAGAACAGCACACAGAGGGAGAGGGGCAGTGGGGTCAAAGGTCTGGAGAAAGGACGCTTCCCAGGAATTGTGGAAAAGGATGCAGTTTGGAGAGCAAGTGGAGTGGGGGCCACATGAGGGATGCTGTGAACGCCAAACTGGAAACTCCAAAGAACACAGGAAGCCTACATGCCTCTAAGCTCCCAGTTCCCCCTACAGGACCCCTGAGCTGGTCCCATCTTTCTCTGGCCAGTGGATTGCTGCTGCCCTCCCCAGCTCACCAGGGCTACAGTTCCCTGGCTTCCTTCTGGTTGGGACTCCTGGAGACCATCCCTTTGTGCAAGCAAATGTCATCCCCAGTGGATGGGCCACCCCTCCCTGGGCTCCAGTCCCACTGGTTGGCTCCCAGCACAGTAGGGTCAGGGATCCAAAGGGCACCCTGACCCTGCAGAAGTCAGAGGGTGGCAAGGAAGGTCCTTGAGCTGTTTTTGTTTGTTTTTGTTTTCCTTCTCAGTCCACATTGGCCAGGCCTGTGACCCAGCTGTCCCTCATCTGTCCCCACCGGATCCAGCATGGCGCGCTGGTGTTACTGCCTCCTTTTTCTCCTGGTATCTGAACTTCTGGGGCCAGAAAAGTTTGGGGGAGGAGGTCAAAGGGGACCCAAAGCTGCTAGGGTTTCACACCATGAGGTCACTGTAAAGGTCATACAAGATAATCCCTGGCACAGGTTTTTTTTTTTTTTTTTTAAAGAAGCACCCACTAGGGCTGGGGGTGTGGCTCTGTGGTAGAGCATTTGCCTAGCATGTGCAGGTCCTGGATTCCATCCCCAGTAACACACACACACACACACACACACATCCACTAGGTGCAACACACTTCACATTCAATCAGCTTGTTTATGCCTAAGGGGGGAGCATTCAGGGCAATAAAGGGCCCTGCCCAAGACCAACTGCACGCCCTGCAGCTTCCACTGCATTCCCCAGGCACACAGTGGGCATTCAGTAATTGCACACAGGCATTGTGGGGCCAGGGGAGTCTGTTCCAGCTCCCACCTGTCTTCTCTCTCAGATCAGGAGTCTCTCTGGGACCTCCTCCAAATCCCCAGGTAAATCAAGGTTCCCTTGGGTGGCAGGTTGGTAAGAGAGATCACCACCACCCCCTGAAGCCCCTCCCCCAGCTCAGGCAGCCCTGGTCCAACTGCCCTGGCCTGGAATTCCAAGGAAGGGCGCAGAGGATATTCAGTTCAGGCCCCACCCCACTGTACCAGGCACTGGACGGAAAGCTTCACACCTGTCCAACTCATTCCTGTCCTACAAATCTGGAGCGGCATCCCAGGGGAGTGGCACGCATCAGGTCACAAAGCCTGGGGGCGGGGGGCCAGGCCCACACAGACCAGAAAGATTGCCACCGCTATGTCCTTCCCTACCCATCCCCCAAAGGGTGAGATACCCACAGAATACTCCCCATCCCTCTCCTTTCTCCCCTCCAGCCCCACTGGCCCCTGGCGAGGTGGTGGCAACTGCAGATGGGGTGTGCAAGTTTCCAGGGCAGCAGCTGAGCTGGTGGCAAGCCAAAGAGTCTTGTGAGCAGCACTTTGGCCACCTGGCAATGGGGTCCCCAGATGGGGTTCTTGCTCCGCGGCTGCGTGACCCTGTCTGGGTGGACCAAAGAGAAGCCTCGCTGCGAAGACCCCCACAGAGGCGTGAGTGTGGACCCAGGGTCCTGGGGAGGGGGACAGGGGCTTTGGCGACATTCAGAGGTGGTAGTTCACAGTGACAATACTTATCAAATGAACTGGCAGCAACACCCGCTGCATCTCCAGATTCCCTTTTTGTGAACTGGAAGCAGGGGTTGACCCCATTTGTTTCTTCCGGAGGCGGAGACGCATCCCAAATCGCAGGAAGGGCCCCACTGCTGCTTTAAATGGCAGTCAGGCAGAACGCTGTGAGCAGCTGGGGAACTTGAGGTCTCCGCGCGCGTGTCCCCCTCTCTCAGGCGAGCGCACCACCCTGGCGCTGGTGTTCGGAGAGAGGACCGCGGACAAGGCCGCGCGGCTGCGGACGCCCCTGCCTGCTCTGGCGGCGCTGACAGCGTGCGCTCACTTGCAGTGGGACCGCGGCTCGCCCAAAGTGGCAGCGATCTTCTCGGTGGCCGCGCCCGCGCTGGCCAACGCGCTGCAGCTGCGGGCCTTCGCGGAGCCGGGCGGCGCAGTGAGGATGGCGCTGGTGGTGCGCGGGCACCACGCGCCCTTCCTCGCAGCCTTCCGCGCGGACGGCCACTGGCACCACGTGTGCGCCACGTGGGAGCAGCGCGGCGGGCGCTGGGCGCTGTTTGCCGACGGGCGGCGGCGCGCCGCGGCGCGGGGACTAGGCGCGGGCCACCCGGTGCCTCCCGATGGCATCCTGGTGCTGGGTCAGGACCAGGACTCCCCGGGCGGCGGCTTCTCGGAGAGTGACGCCTTCAGCGGCAACCTCACCGACTTCCATCTCTGGGCCCGGGGGCTGGGCCCCGCGCAGCTGCACCGGGCTAGGACCTGTGTCCCGCCCCGCGGAGGCCTGCTCTTCGCCTGGGACGCGGGCTCCCTGGATCTCACACCCTCGCTGCTACCCGCGGTCCCCGTGCGCCTCACCTGTCCGGGTACGCACCGCCGCGCCTGACCCAGCTTCCCTTGTGCGGACCTGGCCGGGCTCAACTCTGGCCGTGCCTTCTCGCACCGTTGGGCACCCGCTGAGTCCCAGCAGCCAAGTTGTGTGGGTTCGCCAGGTGCCGGCTGCAGAGGCCACCTCGCAGGTCTCACATCGCCTGGTAACCCCGGGGTGGTGCGTCCAGCTTCCGGGTCGGGTGTGCAGGCGCCTGCCGGCTGGCGCCGATTACATAACTATAGGGAGCTAGGTATGGTCTTGACATCTCCCCTACCCCGGCCAGTTCCCTCAGAGGAGTGCCCCACGTGGAACCCAGGACACTTCACCGAGGGCTCCGAGCTCTGCTTGCAGCGGATGCTCTTTGTCTGCTGCCACCGGACAGGTGCGCCCTACCTGTTCCCCTGGGCTCTCTTGAAGCCAGTGGAGAGGCTGGGGGGGGGGAGTAATTGGCAGTCTGGGATTATTTTAGCGTGGGGCCGTACTGCAGTCTAGGCTACTAGGCTATAGGGCAATGGGATCAGAAAGACCAGCTGAGCAACCTTAGGCAAATAATTTTGCCATTCTTAGCCTCAGTTACCCCACCTACCCACAGTGTGTGAGGCTCCAGACACTTAGCTGTGGATCTGCTCTTCCTCCTCTGGATGGGGGTCATTGACCAGACTGGCACCTCTGGGCAGAGGGGTTGCTCAGGGCCCAGCCTGGCATCTGCTCCTTTGCAGAGACCTATCGGGGGCTACAGGATGTCCGGTTGTGGCCTGGCCAGGATGTTATCAGCAAAGTCAATGCCTTGGCCAACGCTATTGTGGTGAGCCTTCTCCCAGGAGGCTGGAGAGTCTGGGAGCACTGTGGGTCACTCCTACTTCAGTTTCCTCACCTGTAAGGGGACACCACCTGATGTGTCTGCAGCAATTAAGGTTGCTCATACTCCCTAATTTGTAGCCCTTCAGAGCTGAAAGCTTGTGACAAGTTAGACCTGCACCCAAGAAGACCCTGGATAAGTCCAAGTGTGGCCCCTGGGAGGATCCCCTTGTGACAGCCAGACAGGCAGTCACTGACTTCTCTGCCCACAGCTCCTCCCAGACCCACTGTCTGAGGCCTCTGGGGCCCTGTCCCTGGCGGAGGCCTCCAGGTTCCTGGGCATCCTGGAGAGAGTCCTGGCGAAGGAGACAGCTCCACTGGGGCCAGCTGCACTGCTGGCTGTCCTGCAGTTCCTGAAAAGGGTGACAGCCCTTGGGGCTGGAGAGCCAGAGCCCTTCACAGGGCCCTGGGAGCAGCTGGGCCAGGGTGTTGTGTCTGTGGCCAGCTGGATCCTGGAGAAGCAGCTGGCGGGTGCATGGCTGTCCATCAGTGAGGTGAGGCTACCAGGGCTGGCCAGGGGCTGGGCTCTGGTTCTGGCCTTGCCACCAGATTGTTGTGCAGTCTTGGGCTCCAGTCAGCACCCATTTTGGGGCCCCATCTCTCCATCCCTTGGGAGAAACTCCTCTTTTGCCTATTTTATAAATTGAACTTCCACTTGAACAACAATGTTCACATTTTCAAATGATTAAGAGCCACTCGTCAGTAAGGGCCTTCCCCACACCCAAGAATCGCTCACTGCCGCACGCAGCAGGACCTCTGTGCTGAGGGGTCCGCCCATCTTATCTGCAAACATGCTGATGCTGTCCGGTGGGACAGGCGTTTGGGAGCTCCATCCAGGCAAAAATGGCCATAGGCCTGGAAGCAAGGGACCCAGAGAAGGAAAAAAGCTAGAGCCCTCAGACATTGCCTGCTGATCTCTGGGGTTAACGGAGCAGACATGGTCCCCCTGTGGCCTCAGAGTGGGGTTGGGGTGGAGATGGCATGACCCGGGAGGCTGGGTCCATGGAATGATTAACTTGGACAGAGTGAACCCTCACCCCAGGAAGCATGTGAGCCCGCATGGGTTAGGGGTCTGAAGTACTGTGTAGACTGAGAAGAGTTGGAGCTGAACCCAGGTGTTTTCCCCATGGAGAGTGGGGACCCTCACTCCTGCCTTGCTCAGGCAATGGAGAGGAATTACGGGTGAATTAGGTAATTTGCCCAGAGTAGGTGTCCTGTCCATGCCTGGGGGGACTTGCCCAATACAGAGTAGTTGTCACATCAATGTGTGTTCCCACTTCCCTCCCTGCTCCCCCCCTCTCTCAGATCACTGAGTTTGTTCAGCTCAGGTCAGGGCTGGTAGCAGTAGGGTGCAGAGGATGAGAAGGAACTGAGGTGTGGCTTCCTGCCAGATGGTTGGTGGACCGATGGCCCTGGTGGCGAGCATGCAGCGCCTGGCACCCCTGCTGAGCACCACACTGACCTCGGAGCAGCCCCGATTGTACATCCAGCACCGCCATGCTGGTGAGCCTGCCACCCACTCTCCCCCACCCCTGGGCTCAGACGTCTATCTTCAGCCTGGTCACCCAGCAGCTCTCTGCACTTGCAGACACTCCATTCTGTTTTCCAGCCTTTGCCCATGCTGGGTCCTCCATCCAAAATGCCCTTTCTCCCAGAAAGCTCCTAACCAATCTTCAGAGCCCAGCTTGAGCATCAGCACCTCCAGGAAGCCTTCCCTAGGTTGAGCTCTCTCCTGATGACTCCTCCCTCCTCGGTTACCCCAGCGTCTTGCACCTCTCTCCTTGCATCTGTGCTAATTATAAGATTATGCCCCTCCACCTGATGCTGCCTGGGTGTCAGGGCTGTTTCTGAGCCTTGTCTGCTTGACGGTCAGGCCCAGGTACAAACTCAATGAGTGTAGATCAAGCGGGGGACAACTAGGGTGGATCTGCAGGCCCAAACTGACCTTCACGAGCCCACTGTCGTGGTGGCTCACTGGTGTTCAGGTCCTACTTCCCCTTCTCAGCGACCCCTCCTCCTGGACTCAGAGGAGTTGGATTTGCCTCAGGCAAGTGGCCAAATCTCTGTGCCCAGGGATGGTGGCTTCTAGGACCTGTGGCAGGGAGGGGCTGAGCCGACCCTGCCAGCAGGGTGGTTGGTCGGAAAGACCTCACTCCCGTGGGGCCAGCCACCAGCCCCATTTGATCCCAGGCCTGGAGGTTCGGAGACTTCACTTGAAAGAGGCCAGCGCCGAGGGCTACATATTCACTATGCCTGGTGGGCATCCAGAGGGTCCCGGCCACATCCACATCCCCGCAGGTGAAGTGAGGCGGCTCCTCAGGAAAGGTGGGTGAGGAGAGGTAGCAGGGCCCTGCTGGGGGCAGGTCACACCTTAGCTCTGGCATTGTTAGCCGCACTACTTTGAGTTACCTTATCTGGCAATGGCTCCATTTCCCTATCTGCAAGATGGGCCTGGTAGCTGGGCATGGTGGCACAGCCTATAGTCCCAGAGACTCAAGAGGCTAGGCAGGAGGATTGCAGGTTCCAGACTAGCCTGGACAACTTAGAGAAACCCTGAGCAACTTAGCGAGACCCTGTCTCAAAATAAAAAAATAGAAAGGGCTGGGGGTGTAGCTCAGAGGTAGAGCACCCCTGGGTTCAATCCCTGGTACCAAAATAAAACAAAACAAAAATGGGCATGCTTGCTCCTACCTTGTGGGTTGACAGGGTAAAAGCACCTGCCACACAGTAGCATCAAGTTAGTCTCCTCCACAGCCCTGCACACCTTTCCTCAGAAGTGGGCGGGAAGGAAGCCCCCTGCCCTTAGTCCCATAAAGGGCAGAGCTTAGGGCAAGGGACTAAGGGACTTAGAGCTATGAGGCTCGGTGCATGGCTGTGGCTCTCTGTCACTTATTAGCTCTGTGATCTTAGGCAAATAATTTACCTCTCTGAGCCTCAGTTTCCCCATCTGTAAAATGGAGACAGCACTACCCCCAGAGCTGGCCAGTGCCTGCTCAGTCACCAGGCGGGGTCTTGGTTCTCCCTCCCGCTCAGCCAGGCCTCTCTGGAGTCACCGTGACCCACAGCTGGTTCACCTCAAGTGTCTTCCAGTACACGCTGGGGGACCCTGCCCTAGAGCCCCAGACCTCTGACAGCTCCCAGGAAGCGGACAGGATGCAGAGGTAAGTGGGCCCCACCCAGCAGGCTGCTGAGGGCCTGGGTCCCCTCTCAGGGAAGGCCAGTCCTCCTGCACCCACAGAGCCCTTTCTTGTGGCAAATCTTGGCAGGCCAGGGTCCCCTTCCTCCCCCCCACCCCCTGCTGACACCGCTTCTGGGCCTGCTGAAGGGAAGTTGGAGAAACATGGGTCACCCCATATCTGAGGTCCTGGCTTCTGTGCGGAGACTCAGGGAAAAAATAGGGCTTACCAGCAAGTCCCCAGGGAGAACTGGAACCCAGCACCCCAAGTCCCAGCATAGGTCTTTCCCTGGTGTTTGGACAGTCCTGGCTGCGATCACCCTACTTGGCTTGACCTCTCCCCCTACAGCCACCCTGAAAGGCTCCCTTTCTCCCACAGGTTCCTGAGCACACAGGTGGGGTCAGCCATCCTCTCCTCGGAGGTGTGGGACAATGCTGGGGAGGTCAGCACAGCTGTGACCTTTCACCTGCAGCACCAGGCCCAGGTACTGGGTCTGGATGGTACTTCTGGGAAAGAGCACCCCAGCGACATGTGTTCCGGTTCACCAACCCACCCCCAATATTTGTTCATTGGACCACCAAGGTGTAGATACACCCAAGAAACAGTATTCACCCCCAAGTGATCTGGATCCCCTTGTCCTCAGGGGAATGGGGTCAGGAAGCCACAGGTAGCATGCTTTCTACCTGCCAGCCACAGCCACCAATTTCAATAAGTGACATTCGGTTCCTCCTCCAGCTGCTTCCTGTTGGGGAGAGGCCTTGCGATTGGCCTCAACTTAAATGGCAGGAGGGGTTTCATACTGGGGCTGTATAACTTGAAGAATAAGATCCCGCTGGCCACCCCTGGAAGTGTGTGCACAGGGAGAAGCCCAGGGCCTCCTGGCAGCCAGCCTCATGGGAATGAAAACAACTCAGACTGGGGTGCAGCTCAGGGGGAGGGCCCTTGCTTACCAGGCACGAGGCCCTGCATTCCATCCCCAGCGCCGCTAAGAACAAGTCCCCTCCACTGTGCATCTGTGGTGTGCTACCTGGAAAGCCCCTGCAAGCTGTCTAGTCTGCTGATGTCACATAAAGAGCAAGGGATTTCTCTGGAGCTCCCAGAGCTCCATATGTAACACCCAGACCCCTCTCCCACTTTTCTTTTTTTTTAAAGAGAGAGGGACAGTGAGAGAGAGAGAGAGAGAGAGAGAGAGAATCAATTTTATTTAGTTTTTCATGTGGCTTCCATTGTTCCAGCACTTCGTTGTGTACGTGGCACTGGGGTTTAAACTTGTGTCCTTGTGCATGACAGGCAAGCGCCTAACCACCAAGCCACCGCTCTAGCTCTTCCTCCTCCCTTTTGAAATATCACAGAGAGTTTAGGTCTCCCTTGCTGACAACCCGTCATACTGGGCACACAAATGTTCCACAGTTTACCACTGTTTTTGTATCCTCCTAAGACTTTTTTTTTTTAAGAGAAAGAGGGACAGTGAGAGAGAGAGGAGAGAAGCAATTTTTATTTAGTTTTTCATGTAACTTTCATTCCTCTGACACTTTGTTGCGTACGTGGTGCTGGGGTTTGAACTTGTGTACTCGCACATGCCAGGCAAGCACCGTAACCGCTGAGCTGCCACTCCAGCCCCCCTACGAAAACTTTTAAACAAACAATTTGATTGAAAAGACAGTCATCCCTTGATATCAATGAGGAGGTGGTTCTATGACCCTCTCAAAGATATCAAAATACAAAGTTGTAAAATGAAATCCTTCTGTATACTTTAAATCACTTCTAGATTATTTGTAATTCCTAAAACAATGTCATTGTGATATAAATAGTTGCTATTATAGTGTATAGTTTAGGGAATGATGACAAGAAAAGATGTCTATACATATTCAGTGCAGATGCAATTAAAAAATATTTCTGCCAAGCTTGGTGGTGCACGCCTGTAATCAGCAGCTCAGGAGGCTGAGACAGGGGGATCACAAGTTCAAGGCCAGACTCAGCAACTAAGCAAGGCTCTTAGCTACTTAGCAAGACCCTGTCTCAAAATAAAAAATGAAAAGGGCCAGGGATGTGGCTCAGTGGTTAATCGTCCCTGGTACCAAAGAAAGAAATAGCTTTCAATATGCAGTTGGTTGGGTCTGTGGATGCAGAACCCGAGGATACTGAGGCTCCGCTGTATGAAGGTACAATCTGACAAGCTTTGGCCACTGTATGTCCCCATAAGTATGTGCCCAGTCCAGGTACACAACTTTTCTCCATTCCCAAAAGGCTGCTCTCTGCCTCTCCCCAACCATTTTTCCATACCAGGAAGTCACTGCTCTGCTTTCTGTGACTGTAGACCAGGTCTGTCTTTCCTGGCTTCCCTTGCTCAGGGAGTGCTTTAAGAAGCACCTACATTTTGCATATTCCAGTGGTTCATTTATTTTTGCTGCTGAGTAGTATTACGTTACATGGATGGGTCAGTATGTTTCCATTATTCTTCCATTATTTTTCTTGTATGACTTATGCTTTTTTTTTTTAAAGAGAGAGGGACAGTGAGAGAGACAGAGAAAGAGAGAAACAATTTTATTTAGTTTTTCACATGGCCTTAGTTGCTCCAACACTTAGTTGTGTACGTGGTGCA
This sequence comes from Aplodontia rufa, assembly GCA_004027875.1. Lineage (NCBI taxonomy): Eukaryota > Metazoa > Chordata > Mammalia > Rodentia > Aplodontiidae > Aplodontia > Aplodontia rufa. The sequence continues at coordinate 3,271 of PVKS010014362.1, read as the reverse complement.
GGGGTTTGAACCCGGGTCCTTGTGCTTGCCAGGCAAGCGCCGAAACCGCTGAGCCACCGCTCCAGCCCCAGCTTATGCTTTATGTATCCTAATAATGCATTGCCAATCCTGAGGTCACAAAGATATTCTCAAAGAAGTTTATTGTTGTAGCTTTCACATGTAGGTCTTTTATTTCAGTTATTTTTCTGCTTATTAGGTAAGTTAAGGACCAAAGTTCATTTCTCCCATATAGACATCCAGTTCCAATACCATTTATTGAAAAGATGATTCTTTCCCCATTGAATTACCTTGTCATCTTTGTTGAAAATTAATTGTCCAGATGTATGCAGATCTATTTCTGGGCTCTTTATTTTGTTCCATTGATCATGTCTACCCCTGCAAGAATCCCCTACTGTTCTGATGAGTGATTCTGTATAGTAAATTACAATCAGGTGGTGCAAGTCCTTCAACTTTTTTTTTTCAATTTGCTTTGGCTAACCTAGGATCTTTTCATTTCCAAATAAATTTTAGAATCAGTTTATTGGTATTGATGGAAAGCTCTTCTGGAATTTTGACTGAGATTTCATTGACACTGTTCAATTTGAGAGAATTGGCATCCAGTAATGAGTCTTTCAGTTCATGATTAAGGCATATCCCTCTATTTAGGTTAAATTTCAGCATTGATATACATTTTCTAGTGTACAGCTCTTGAAGATACCCTATTAAATATATCCCTAGGTAATCCATAGTTTTAGAGGTGCATCATTTTGTTAATTCAAATTTATGTATTTATTTATCTCTCTTGCAGTGCTAAGGATCAAACCTGGAGCTTTGCACATGCTGGGCAAGTGCTATACCACTCAGCTCCACCCCCTTAATTTAATTTAATTTTAAATTAATTTAATTTTCATTTTTAAATTAAAATTTAATTTCAGGGGCTGCAGCAGTGACTCAGCAGTTACCGTGCTTGCCTGGTCTGGCATGCACGAGTCCGTGAGTTCGAACCCCAGCACCATGTACACAATGAAGCATCGGAGCAAAGAAAGCCACATGAAAAACTAAATAAAAAGATTCTCTCTTTGTCCCTCTCTCTCTCTCACTGTCCCTCTCGCTTTAAATTTTTTTTTAAATTTCAAATCCTTCATTGCTAGTATATTGGAATACACTTGATTTTGGCACAATGACTTTGTATCCTGCAATCTTGCTGAATTCACTTTGCCTTTTTAGAAGCTATCTTCTAGAGTCCTTAGAATTTGCTCCATACATGGTCTTATTGTCTGCAAAAATAGCTTTGTTCTCCCCTTTCCAATCCATGTCATTTTTCCTTTTCTTACTCTACTGCAATGGCAAGGATTTCTAGTTCAGTATTGAATAACAGTAGTGAGGCCAGACATCCTTGTCTCATTCCCCATCTTTGACGGACAGCATCCACTCTTTCACTATGTAACTGTGATGTTAGTTGTGGGGTTTTATGGATGCCCTTTATCAGACCAATTTTTCTGCTTTTCTGAGTAGCTGAGAATTTTTATCAGGAAGTGTTTTGAATTTTGCCAAATACTTTTCTCATATTGACATTATCCTATGATTTTCCCTTTTATTATACTAACACAGTAAATTATATTGATTGCTTTTCAAATGTGAAACCTATCTGGGATTCCTGGGATCAACCCCACTTGATTATGATGCATTATTCTTTGTATATATTGTTGGATTAAATTTCTAATATTTTGTTAATGATTTTTCTAAGAGAGAAAGAGAGAGGGAGAGGGAGAGGGAATCAATTTTATTTTAGTTTTTCATATGGCTTTCATTGCTCCAACACTTTGTTGTGTACGTGGTGCTGGGGTTCTGAACCCTCGTCCTCATGCATGCCAGGCAAGTGCTGTTATGGCTCAGCCACCACTCCAGACCCATTGATTTTTGAGTTAATGTTCATGAATAACATGTTCTGTTGTTTACTTGTAATATCTCCTTCTGGTTTTGATAAAAGATTATTACTGGCCTCATAAAATAAACTGGGAAGTATTCTCTCTGCTGTAAATGTTTGATACGCTTCACCAAGTGAAGTCATCTGGGCCTAGTATTTTCTTTGCAGAAAGACTTTAAATTGTAGCACTTACTTCTTTAATTAAGATGAGCTGTTTGAGTGTTTTATTTTTTCTTAAAAAAAAGTTTAGAAATTTATGCCTTTCAGAGAATTTGCCTACTTCATCTAGGTTGTCCAGTTTCAAGGATAAAGTTGTTTATAATATTCCCTTACTAGCTTTTTAACATCTATAGCTTCTATAGTGATGTTTTCTCTTTCATTCTTGACCAGTCCAAGTAGAAGTCTACTAATTTTGTTTATATTTTTAAAGGACTTTTACGATAATTTTTTAAATTTTTAAATGACATATAATAATTATACATATTTACGGGGTACAGAGTGGTATTTCAATACATGAACATATAAGGGGCAGTGACCAGATCAGGGAAGTTGGTATATCCAACACCTCAAACATTTATCATTACTCTGTGTTGGGAACATTCAAAAATCCTCTCTGCTAGCTATTTTGAAATATAATTATTGGATTTGATCCCCAGCACCACATACGCAACAAAGTAGAAGAAAAACAAAAAAACAGATGGAAAAAAATTGACTGTCTAAAACATATATATATGTATATATATATATATAAAATGTTATTGTATATAATTATATATAAAGTTATCTATAGAACTGTCATCCATAGTTACCTTATTGTGCTATATGGAATGTTAGATTTTTAGTGTTCTTAACCACATATTCTCCTTTCCAACTATTCTCCTGTACCATCCTCAAAGGACTAATTTTTTCTGTTTTTAAAGAGAGAGGGAGAGAGAGAGGGAGAGAACCAGTGTTATTTATTTTTCCATCTGGCCTTTGTTTCTCCAACATTTAGCTGTGTACGTGGTGCTGGGGTTCGAACCTGGGTCCTCACGCATGCCAGGCAAGTGCTCCAACCACTGAGCCACCACTCCAGCCCAGCACTATTATTATTTTTTTTAAAGAGAGAGGGACAGTGAGAGAGAGAGAGAAAGCGAGAAACAACTTTACTTAGTTTTTCATGTGACCTTTGCTGCTCTGAGACTTCGCTGCGTACATGGTGCTGGGGTTTGAACTTGCGTACTCGCACATACAAGGCAGGCACAGTAACCGCTGAGCCACCGCTCCAGCCCAGCACTATTATTTTTTAAGGATGAAAAAAATCATTGAGAACTACTGAGCTGGACTGAGTTCAGATGACCCCGTAGTGCTGGCAGCATGGGAAGC
>PVKS010014361.1:0-48524 GCA_004027875.1 Aplodontia rufa | reverse complement strand
AGATTCAAACCCAGGGGCTAAGGCTGTAGCTCTGTGGTAGAGTGTTTTGCCTAGCATGTTCAGGGGCTTGGGGTTCATCTGAAGGTTTCTGGGCAGGACTGAAATGTCTTTGAGCTTGGAGAGCTGGAGTTACCAGCTCTGCCGATCACTCTCTGGGTGACCCTGGCAAGTGACTTCAACCTTCTGATCTAAGATTCTGCCCTGGATTAAGCACTGCTCAAAGTCTACTAAGGGTACAGGTTGAACTAGAGAGATGGGGCAGGTAATGGGGTCAGGGCACGGCAGCTGACGAATCTGGAAGCTTCTTGGAAGAAGCAATGCTGAGTGGACAAGATGCGGAGCTGTTGGCCACATTCTTTGGGGTGGGACAGTAGGGATTTCACCCTGGGGAGAGGCAGAAGTGGATTTACCAGATTCGCTGGTGAAGCTACAAAGTTTAAGCCTTAAAGTCACTTGCTGGTCAGGCACCTTCCAGTGACCTGGGAGGGTCGGAGCAGAGCACAGAGACAATCACATGGCTTTGTAGAATTTGCCAAGGTCAGATATTTTAACAGTGATTGATGGAGAATGCTGCCTCTTCCCTCTCCAACTTCCCTCTCTGTCACACTTCCCCTCTTTCTGGGTAGCGCTGGAGTGACAGGGACATTTTACAGGATCTAGCTAAGGGGCAGTTGCCATGCAGTAGAGGAACTGATGAAAATAGCAGATCAAAACTTGTCCTTCCAGGGGCTGGAGCGGTGGCTCAGTGGTTGGAGCGCTTGTCTGGCATGCACAAGGACCTGGGTTCAAACCCCAGCACCACATACACAACTAAGTGTTAGAGAAACAAAGGCCAGATGGAAAAATAAATAAAATAAAATAAAAAAAACTTACCCAACCTTGTCTTTACAAAGAGGATATTGACATCAGGTCAAAGAGGTTTTAAGGTTAATAAAGGAGGAAGCATGAGAAGTCTGTTATGTTGCAGCGGCTGGGGATTAACCCCTGGGTGCTGCATCCCATCCACGTGAGAAATCTTGAAATCTTACATCTTTTATTTGTTTATGTGTGTTCGTAGTGCAGGAATGGAATCCAGACCTTCGCGTTGCTAAGTCCAGTCTGACAACACTGTCTTCTGTCTGCTTGTTGTTTTGAGACAGTCTTGTTATGTTGCCCAGGCTGGCCTTGACCGCATGGGCTCCAACCAGCCTCCCACTTCAGCTTCCCAAGCAGCTGGGGCTATAGACGTGTGCCACCACTTTTCAAGTTTTGTGCTGTTACTGTATTTTTTTAAATTTTTTTCATCTGGCCTTTGTTTCTCAGACACTTAGTTGAGCATATGGTGCTGGGGTTTGAACCTGGGTCCTCATGCATGCCAGGCAAGCGCTCCAACCGCTGAGCCACTGCTCCAGCCCCTTGTTTTGTTTTTTGAGATAGGATCTTGCTATGTTGCCCTGGCTGGGCTCGAACTTGTGATCCTGTTGCTTCAGCCTCCCAAATATTCTTATAGCTTTTATGTGAAAGAAACTTGATAGAGAACTTTCAAAATTTGAAAATAATCCTATAATTTTGTGACACTACCAATAATAGACCATAAAGTTGAAAGAAATGTTTCTTTCTTTCTTTTATTTTTTTTTTTAAGAAAGAGTAAAAGAGAATCAATTTTATTTTTACTTTTCCATCTGGCCTTTGTTTCTCTGACACTTGTTGTGTATGTGGTGCTGGGGTTTGAACCTGGGTCCTCGTGCATGCCAGGCAAGCACTCCAACTGCTGAGCCACTGCTCCAGCCCCTGAAAGAAATGTTTCTAAAATATGAACAATAAAAATTTTTTTTCAACTGTGCTACAGAAAAGATAACATTATCTTTGTTGTGGGGGTACTAGGGATAGAACCCAGGGGCACTTTACTATGGAGCTATATCAGCAGCCCTTTTTTTATTTTGAGACAGGACCTCGCTAAGTTGCTGAGGCTGGCCTCAAACTTATGATCCTCCTGCATCAGCCTCCTGAGTCACTGGGATTACAGGTGTGAACCCCTGAGCCGGGCCAACTTCAGAATCCGCATTTTCAATTGCTCCACTCAATGGCTAGAAGTAGGGAATTCTAGTCTGTGTGGATGAGAATAAAATCAATTTTGTCTGTAATCTATGGAGGTCAGTTCATCAGAAAGCATTAACGGTTACTATTGTATAATGACAAAAATTCAAAAGATATGAAGCAAATCTTTTTTTTTTTTTAAGAAAGAGGGGACAGTGAGAGAGAGAAAGAGAATCAATTTTATTTAGTTTTTCATGTGACTTTCATTCTCCTGGACACTTCGTTGTGTACGTGGTGCTGGGGTTTGAACTCACGTCCTTGTGCATGCCAGGCAAGCACCATAACTGCAGAACCACTTCTCCAGCCCATGAAGCAAATCTTAATAGCATGAAAGGGAGAGATTGAATCTGCAATAATGGTTGAGTTTAAACATATATGTATGCATATATTTTAAAGTTTTAGTTGTGGTCAAATACACTCTGTGTGTGTCAGAATTTCCCTTCTTTTTAAGGCTAAATAATAGTCTGTCATGTGAACGGCCCCTTAAGCACATGTGGAAACTTCAAGGGGGCCAAGAATGGGGTGAAGCAGCAGTGGGAGCACCCCAGAGCTATTATCTGAGCCCCAGGCATCCTGCTGCTCTCTGGGGGAAATAGGCGAAGCCTGTGGCAATCAGGGGCTTCCAAAAGAAAGGCCCAGCTCTGCCAGCTCCTTGCAGCCTGACCAGCTCCTCAGCTCAGGAAGGCTAGATCAATAGTCACCAGACCCTGACCCCACAGAGGCCCTGGCCAGCCTCCACTTTTCCTGCAGAGGCTGAGCTGCACCTGCTGGCGTGATCTCAGGGCAGAGTCCCCTAAACCTAGCCAGGCCCAGCCCTGGGCAAAGCGTAAGGCCAGCCTTTGCCTTCCCTCCTGGTCCACCAGGAAGCTAGGTCCCCAGCTCTCAATGCCGTTGTAATAACAACCATTCACACCCACTCCGACCTGCACGGGCCCACATGCCACCCAGGGCCTCATGGGACCCTCACATCGGGGAGGGAAAGCCAGAGAGTGAAGATATGACCATTTTAGAGGGGAGGAGCCCAGGTCCCGAGGAGGGCTGGTTGAGGGGTCTGCCTTCCCTTCCCCAGGTTGAAGAATCACCTAGAAGAATCACGTGGCAGGAGCAGAGAGAGTGAGGATTACAGGAGCACACGCAGGGGAGGTGGGCACAGGCAGGACCATGTGAGGCCTTGTGAACCGTGAAGAGGAGTCTGGCTTTTTTTTTTTAATATATATTTATTTATTTGTTTTATTTGTTCGACATATTGGAGTCTTACATATTGGAAGGAATCATTGTTACATATCCATGCCTATATAGGTGACGGCTTTTATTTCTTAAACATACCATAGTAGAGTAATCTTTATAACCTCTGACATCGAAAAAAGAAAAATTCTTACCAACACAGAAAAATGTTCCCGGTATCTGAAGGGAGGGGAGCAGAGCCCTGCCAGCTGCCGCTCCCTGACCCCCAGGCCAGCCCCTCACCCTGAATTCCAGTTCCCCTTCCCTGGTTTCCAAGGCCAGCCCTGGGAGATGCCGCTTGGGGGACACACATGGAGAAGTCGTGGCCAGCAGCAGTCTGAGCTCATCTTCCAGCGTCCAGAGGAGGAGGCAGCCGGTTAAACAGTGTGGCCGGTGCCAGGAGGACCCCCAGCCTGTGGCTCCAGAGTGGTTCCCGATGGAGACCCGGGGCTGTGGCAGCTAGCAGGGTTGCAGATGGACCAGGGAGAGGGTGGGACGTGGATTTCAGGAGGGGACGAAGTGCAAACACCTGAGAAGAGAGTCTGGGCACCTGGGAGACCTGAAGCAGTGAATGTGGCTGGATTGCAGGACACAAGCAGGGGCTGGGCTGGGGGTCAGCGGTCAGTAGCCGGCAGGGCTCTGCGGCTCTCGTGCTGCATGCAGGGACATTTCCCCTGTCAGCAAGCCCCCTTCTCCCGCACACTCTCTTGCATAGTGCCTGGCCCCTAGTGGTGGGCTTTGAATGCTGTGATGAGCATCTTCGCCCCGCATCCTGGTGCCCTGTGGGAGCCCGGGGGCACCTTGTGGCAGGCCCAGCCCCAGGGCCTCTGGGCAGCTCCCTGCTAGGTTCCTCCTGCAGGGGCCTACACAGGGAGATAGGTGCTAGAGAAGGCCGAGGAGAGATAGAGCCCTGACCACGCACTCAGCTGCCCAGGCCAGATAACGGCATTGGAGACAGGAGCCCCAGAGGCTGGCCCCACACTCCTGTCCAGCCAGCCTGGTGCCTTCCAGGGAGGAAACAGCAGGACGTCAAATAGTGTGGACCTGGTTCCAGCGCCACTGCAGAGGGGTGACCTTGGGCCAATTCCTTAGTCACTCTGAATCTCAGTGTCCTCCTCCAGAAAAATGGGGGAAATAACCTAATAGGATTATTGTGAAAGCCAAACGGGCATAGCATATACCTGGCCCACAGCCCAGGCTCCTGAGAAATGACAGTGCACATTGTCATTGTCCTACGGGGTCTCTCCCTTTCTAAATAGCAATCATAGCAGCTTTATTGAGGTAAAGTTCCCAAGCCACACGATTCACCCATTTAGTGCTCAGTTTGATACATATTCAATTCCATCATCCCCAAAGAGACCCTGTGCCCATTAGCAGGGGTGCCCAGACCTCCAGCCCCTGCTGCCTGCCCACCTGCTTCCTGTCCCCTGGACACGCCTATGCTGGACATTTCACAGGAACAGAGTCCCACGATGTGTGGCGTTCTGTGACCAGCGTCTTTTACTTAGCACACTGTTGGGGTGTGAATCAGAACTTCTCCTTTTATTGCTGAACAATATTTCACTGTGGTGGATGGACCACATTTCACATATCTGTTCATCGGTTGACGGATGTTTCTGTCTTCTAGCCTTTATGGATAGTGCTGCTGTAAACGTCTAGTTGTTCACGTGGCTTTTGTTGCTCTGAGACTTCGCTGTGTACGTGGTGCTGGGGTTTGAACTCGCGTGCCTGCGCATGCCAGGCAAGCGCTGTAACTTCTGAGCCACTGCTTCAGCCCCTCACCAACACTTTTTGCTGTGCTTCCTTCTTCTTGCAGCTACCCTCATGGGGGTGTAGCTGTATCTTGGTTTGGTTCTGTTTGTGGCACTGGGGAGTGAACCCAGGGAAGCTGTACCACCGATATACATCCCTAGCCCTTTTAATTTATTCATTTTATTTTGTGACAAGGTCTCACTAAATTGCTGAGGGTCTCTCTAAGGGGCTGAGGCTGGCCTTGACCTTGTGATCCTTCTGCCTCCGCATCCTCACTTGCTGGGATTATTCACCACCACGTGGGCTCATGGGCATTTCCTTGATGGCTAACTTCCATCTTGTTTCATAGAACCCCATTCATGTCCAGCAGGTAACTGCTGGGGTGCCCCATTCCCAATGTGGAAACCCTAACCTGCACCCAAGAAAGAAAGAAATCTATGGGGGAAAAATGTCAGTGGCTGCTGCCGAACGTGCCTTGATGTTTAATGGCTCTTGTGTAAACGACTGAACTATCGCCCTGTGTGGGGCATTGCGGAGTTCCTAATCCTCTTCTGAGATCTCTGATCATTACAAAGACTCGTCATCACATGGAAAATCCATGACAGGTGAATAAAAGTATGTGTACAGGGACACAGCGGGTCCCTGCCTGCACAGAGCCAGGCGCATGCAGGAGATACGATTTGTGGACACAAGTCTGCCTGAGGGGAGGGAAGCGGGTGCAGATAAAGGGGCCAAAGTCCTGCTTTTATTTCCTCTCTGCACCCTTAAATCACCTTCTGCTGCTAGCAGGTGTGTGCAGGACTGGGAGGGGCAGGACAGGGGCCACAGCCTCCCTGTGATGTCCTTGCACCAGAATCCTACCCACCAGGTCCCAGGCAGGGCTGTAGTAGCTGAGGAGCCTCCTCCGCTAGGCAAAGCTCCAGCCAGAGGGCATGGTCCAGATCCCCCAAGAGTCCCCAGCGGGTGGAGAAGATGAGACACACACCAGCAGCCCCTGGGGGAGGCGTGCTGCTCCGGGTCCGTGGCAAGGGCGCTCCTCCAGAATCTGATGACCTGGCCAAGTCCCACTGGCTGGGTGACCCTGAGCCGGTCACATAACCTCCTGGAGCTTCAATCTCCTCATTTGTAAACTTTGCACAAATTATTCTTTTGCCCCCTGAACATATACCTGTTGAGGAGGTGAGGCCAGGTTTGGAGTGAGGCTCCCCTGCTCAGAGTGGTGGGCAAAAGACTTGGTTCTTCCCTGCGTGGAAGCCGCAGAGTTAGGGGAAAAGGAAATGGAAACTGAGCGCACTCTTCCTAGTTGAACTGGCTCAGATCAAACTCCCCCACCCAGCACCACCAAAGAGCTAGTGATGTGATCCTGGGGTGCCCTCCACTGGGGTGCCCCTGGGGGAGAAAGCATGTCTCCAAAGGCTCCTACCAGGGCATCCCCGGGTGAGTGTGGATTCTCAGCACCCCAGTGTGCCCAGCCTGATGTTGGGGAAGGCAGGACCCTGCCGGGCTTAGGGCAGGGTGATTCCCGTGTGAAGGTCCCTGCGTCGTGGCTGAGTCCCGTGCCACAAAGTGATTCCACAGAAATGGAAACAGGTCTAGAAGCTGGCCAGGTGGTAGTAGAGCCACAAAAATCCAGCTGCATCCAGTCGCCTCCTGTGTGAGCTGCAGCCATCCTCCCCTGCCCACCTCTGACATCAAGAATCCTGGAAAGTCAGGCGTGGTGATGCACACCTGTAATCCCAGGGTCTCAGGAGGCTGAGGATCACAAGTTCAAGGCCAGCCTTGGCAACTTAGCGAGGCCCTAAGTGACTTACCAATACCCTGTTTCAAAATAAAAAACAAAAGGGGCTGAGGATTTGGCTCAGTGGTTAAGCATCTGGGTTCAATCCTAAGTACAAAAAAAAAAAAATCCCAGTGAGATGGGGTTTAACGCTTGTCAGATTTAGCACTTGTACGCTACATCTTCTGTTAAATGCCTCCATCACCTAAACCACCTAATTATTCTTTCAGCAACCCTGTGAGTGGGAGGAATGGTTTTACAGATGAGGCAATGGAGAGCCCAGACAGATGAAGTTGTTTTCCCAAGGTCACACAGCAGCAAATGGTAGAAGTGGGATTAAACCTGGACTCCTGTTGCTTGGCTGCCCAGCCTCCTCTGCTAGTCCAAGTCAGGGAGGAGAAACTTAGCGTGGCCAGCAGGGGGCGGTGTGGCCTCAAAGATAAGCCCTGCAGCCTAGCACTCAGGCCAGAATGCACTGCTGGAGACGCCCCTCTACAGCAGGACTCTGAAAAGCCTGGCATTGAGCCCTCCACTAAATACCAGTCTCAGGTGGGGTCTGCAGAGCAAGGAGAGGTGCAGAGCAGAGTAAGAGCCCTCACCCAAGGTAAGCTGCGAGCCCACGGGAATAGCACAAAAGGTGCTCTTCCTCACACCTCCTAAGAGGGTCACTGCTGCAGTCCCACCTCCTGGGAGCGACGATTAAACATTAAACAAGGTGAAGCGTCTATAAGGAAAGGTGAGAGAACATTCAAGAAATGATGAGTTACACAAACCAAGGGGAACTGGGGGTGTGGCTCAGGGGCAGAGCGCTTGCCCAGCAATGTGCAAAGCCTGGGGTTTGATCCCCAGCTCCGCGAGACATAACACACGGAACCCAAGGGGAAGACGCTCTGGGAGGTTTTTCCTCTTTTGTATAAAGATGTTCATGGCTTTCCCCTGGCACTGTGCTAGGCAAGTGCTCTACTACTGAAGGACACCCCAGACCACGAGTTTAAATGAATCAAATTGCTAAACAAGAGATGTTGAGGTGGGAACCAGGTTCGGGGCCAGACCAGGTCCTGAACAAAGCAAGTGTCAGTGATCTGACTCTGTGGTCTTTGCCCCTGGCTGCTTGGAGGGAATTGGGGGCAGATGTGGGAGTGGCTTGCTGTGCTTGGCCACGCCCTCCGTGAGGACCCTCATGAGAGCCACTCCTCCACTTCCAATGTCCAGCTCAGGGGACCTGGGAGGGCTCTGGAAGCAGGTGGGAGCTGTGCCAGGGTCTGGGGCAGAGGAAAATTGACAAGGGGTCAGCTTGGGCCCTGTCCCCTGGGGTCTGCTAGAGGGAGTGGCAGGAAGAGGCCGCAGTTGGACATGGATTCCTAAAGGGCTGAGGAAGGAATACCAGGGACCCCAGGAGGAGAGGTGCGTTCCCCCAGGCAAGGGTGAAACACCTAGCTTTAGATGTTTTCCGGGTCCAAAGAGCTCAAAGCCAGCTAGGCTGTGCTGAACACAGTGGCACACATCTGTGATTCCAGCCACTTGGGAGGCTGAGGCAGGAGGATCGCATGTTTGAGATCAGCCTGGGCAACTTAGTGAGACCCTGTCTCAAAATAAAAACAAAAAATGACTAGGAACGGGTAGTTCAGTGGTAAAGCACTTCTAAATTCAGTTCCAAGTATTGGGGGCAAAAGTGGGACCCTTTCTTTCCCTTCCTCATCTCCACCAGGCCCCACTGTGGGTGGGGGAGTAGAGAAGGAGCCACCCACAGGGTCTGCCCCCAGCAGCTCCAGCTGAGCAGAGGTTTAAACCCAAACCGAACTGGGGTGGGGGCAGCTTGACAGGATTTCTGGTCTCTAAACTGAGATTGTTTGCCACCTACAGTGGTCGGAGGGTTGTCTGTTAGCTAAGAGTTGGCTGGGACAGCATGGTGCCCCTCTGTGTATTCTGTCATTGTACAGTGAGGCAGGAGGGAGAGACAGACAGACAGACAGACCAGCACATCCTATAAGGCCTCCCAAGGCCTGGACTTAGAACTAGTAAAAAGTGGATTCTGCCACATGCTGTTGACCTTAGAGAGCCCCAAAGCCAACCCATATGTGGGGTAACCAGAGCGAAACCACATTGCAAAGGGGCCAGAAGCCAGGGGGTGGGCTGGGAATTCATCCCACTTCGATCCTCAGTCTGCCAAGGGGCCTTGCTTCCAGGCAAGGTAGGCAGGAGAGGCAGACTCACCAGGCGCCAGCACAGCTGGGTGCAGAGAGGAACCAGCCAGTGTCACAGCCCTGAGGCCCCCTGCTCGGGCACACAGAGGATCAGGCCCACTGAGTGCCCACATTCCAGCAGGGCAGCCCAGAGAGGGCCAGGGTCCTCAGGAGAGAGGGTCCGGTCCCCAGCTTAGGCTACTCACTTCCGCTGTCACCTCCGCGGGTACTCATCCGCAAACTCTGATGAAAGCAGTAATGATCTCCCATTGGAACAGTGGTGAAAGCACCACCATGAACATCTCAGACATGGCCAAGCCGTGGAGGGTGCTGTCCCTGCCTTCAAAGCTGTTACATAACTGGAGGAGGCAAGAGTTGAAGACATAGCCCCCAAACTTGTGACAGCATAGGGGTGGTGTTAGCAGAGAAGGGACAAAAGATCAGAGGCTGCTGGCGGGAGAGGGCCTGGAGGTCGCTGGGGCCCTGGTGGACAAGGGGCTGGACAAAGGAGACAGGGCTTGGCCTGGTGGGTGCAGCTCATGCAAAGGTGTGGCAGCCGGGCCCGTGTGGCAGACCACAGGGTCCCACATCCCATGATTCAAAGCAGAAATTCCCACGGGGCCCAATGTTGGCCAGGCTGGGAGCTGACGCACACTTGCATGCTTGTGTCTTGGCAGGAGGGATTTGGAAAAGGGAAGAAAAAGATTGAGAGATTGAAAACAGATTATAGGGAGACAGCTATTCCAGCGCGAGACGGCTGTCTCGGCAGCCCCTGGCTCCTGCCCCACCCCTTCCCCGGCCCTGACGCGAGGCTGGCGCAGAAGGTGTTTCTCCTGGACTGTCCAAGCCTGGGGTCCGGGGGCAGGAGACTGGAGCCCCCCATTCGGGCACAGGGCCACACTCTGCAGGAGGCAGACATACCCACAGTCTGACGGCATGCACGCCACCCCCCAACTGCCTCCCTGCTTCTGGACTTCCCTCCTAGGGTAGGTTCTGTGACTGTCCCCATTTCCCAGATGAGGACCTGTGGGTCAGAGATTAACAGGCTGGTTCACAGCCACCCTGCCAGACAGGGTAGGGTTGTCTGATTGCATCACCTTATCTTGTACTTGGGGTGCAGGGGGCAGGGAGGTGTAGGTGGAAAGGGCGAATGTCCCAGGGCCACTCTGGGTGAGCGCAAGTGGCGGTGTGGTGACTCTGCAGTCAGAAGTGGGGCTTGTTTGTTCCAGCAGCATGACCTTGCCTATCCCAACAGGCACAAATCCTGTTAAACTAAGTTACACGTCCCTAAAAATGTTCAGACTCCATCTTCCTCTTAGGAGCAAACTGCTTTTCTTTTCATTTGAAAATTTTGGCAAAACGCACATAACATTTACCATCCAAGTCTTCTCTTTTTTGTATGCTGGGTGGAACCCTGGGCCTCTAGCATGCGAGGCCAGAGCCCTACCGCTGAGCCAAGCAGCCCCACCGGCACAGTTTCGAATGTACAGTTCAGGGGCATTAAGTGCCTTCACAGCATCCTGCCACCGTTGCCCGTCCTCGGAACTCCTCCCATCTTACTAAACTGAAGCTGTCTCCACTACGCAATAACTCCCCCTGCCCACGTCTTGGCCATTCCACTTTCCTCTCCACGAATTGGGCTGCTGTGGATAGAAACCCCACATTAGTGGGGTTCTTCTGAATCTGTGACAGGTTTACCTCATTTAGTCCCTGTTCCCAAGGTTCATGCATGTTGTAGCATCAGTTGGAATTACATGAATTTTCTTCTTTATTTTTATTTTTATATTTTTTGGCACCAGGGTTTGAACCCAGGAGTGCGTAACCACCGAGTCACGTCCCCAGCCCTTTTTATTTATTTATTTTTATTTTGAGACAGGGTCTCGCTAAGTTGCTTAGGGCCTTGCTAAACTGTTGAGGCTGACTCAGCCTCCTGAGCTGGGAATTGTCTTCCTTTTCAAGGCAGAATAATCTTCCATCATATGGACATACCACATTTTGTTATCCATAACCGATTCTTGTGTAGCTGGGTGGCTTCCACATTCTGACTCTTGTGAACACTACTGCTTTGAACACGAGTGTACAAATTTCAGAGGCAGCCTTTTAAGCAAAGTTATTTGTGTGTGTGATTTTTATTTTTATTTATTTTTTGGGGGTGGGGGGAAGACATTGGCCAAGGAGCCAGAGACCAGCCTATAGCTTGGCCACCAGCTCTGGGCAGGGTGCTTTCTGATTGGATCCTAACGTTCCTTACCTGGCTGTTCACAGCAGTGTGCCCAGGACCAAATGACATGGTGGATGTGATTGCTCTCAGCAAAGAGCAGACACGAGGGAACTGGGGTTGTTATTCCTCGGTGGGAAGAGGGCAGCAGCTTCCCAAAGGCATGACTCACTCAGGGTGGAATTCCAAGCATCAGAGGGGAGCTGTTCTGGGCAGCAGAGCATAGATTCCACACAGAGCAGTGACCCTGACCCTGAGCCCTTGGAGGAGCCACACCCTCTCTGCTGGGCCTCTGGCTGCTGTGAAGAAGGAGGGAGTCATTCGCTATTAGAATCATATGGGTCCTTAGGGGTAGTCTCCCGTTCCACTGCCTCACACGTCTGTTATGGAGGCTCAGAGAGGGTGATGCTTTTGCCCAGAGTTGCGCAGCCTGAGGGTTTAGGCTGGAGCTTGACGGACTCCCAGCTCTCTGCCTCCTTGCCTCCCACATGGTGCTAGTGCCAAGAGGAGGGTATGAGAAATGAGCTCCCGGACAGCAATGTGGAGCAAGGAGAAGTGGAAGGGGAGTTTGGGCTGTCCCTCTCTGTGACTAGGAAGGCCCTTTCCACTTCGTCTGAGTACTTTCCAAGATCTCAACCAATATGGAGACTACTAGGAACGTTGGTAAGCAGTACTAGGAACAGAGGCCTCCCTGAAGCCCAGGCAGGGAGCACAGCACTCGCCAAGCCTCGCACATTTCATGCCATTCAGAAGCCCTGCATCCTCAGCCCAGTGACATGTTCAAGGTCACAAAATGGGGGAGGCCAGGCCGGGGCCCCAGGGATGGGTCTACTAACACACCCACTGCTGCTTTGACCAGGTTGTGACAGCTGCATGAGACAGAGCCAAGAGGGCTGATTGTGCCCATAGTCCAGGCGGGACAACTGAGGCTTGGAGCAGATCGGTGGCATGCCGGTAAGGGAAGGTCGGGGCTGGGACCAGGGCAGGCTTCCATCCGGTGCATATGGTCTGGGGAAGAAAAAGCTCTGTCCAGGGGGGTGCTGGCCCCTCCGGACCTCAGCTTGGAGATGCAGGCTTAGAAGGAGGGATGGAATCCTAGCATGGACCCCGGTGACAACCACAGCAGCCTGCTCTAGAGATCACTTGCCAGGTGCGAGTAAAATGAGCTAAAATTCTCCTGACCAGAACCCTGGGGGCTGTGAGCAATGCGAGCCCCACCTTAGAGACGGGAAGTCTGAGGCTCAAGGAAAGGAAGCCCAAGGACTTACCAACAAGAAGAGGCAGAGCTGGGTTCCAATCCAGCTCTAACTGAGCACCTACTATGTGCCTGGCATTTGTGTCCAGTGTTTAGATGCATTATCCTGCTGGATGCAACAGCCGCCCTGCATAGGAGGAATTATTACTGTTATTATTATCGTCATTATCATTATTCCTATTGGTCAAATGAGAAAACCAAGGTCCGGAGAGGTGATGAGATTTGCTGCCAGGTGAGGTCAAGATGAAGCATTTAAAGGGCAGAGAGTGGGCATATTTTGGATCTGGGGGGTCAGCAAACCCCAGAGAACTCAGAAGGATTCCAAAGTAGAGAAGAGGGAAGTATTTGAGAGGTGGAATGGACAAGAGGGCCTGAGGCGCAACCACAGGAAAACGAATGGGGGTCAGAGATGGGAGGTGGTGGGGGTCGGGAGGAACCCAAATTGATCTTGATCTATTTTGGAATGGATCCAAAAACTAACTTGAAATAGGTTCCTTTTCCCACCCATTTGAATTTCAAAACGAGATTTGTACCTGCTACACTAGATCCTAAAATCTCAGCATCCCAAGAGCATTGCAATCTGGGCTTTTACAGTGACTGCTGAGCGGTGGGCTGGGAGCAGCCAGGCCTGCAGGCTCTGCTCCCCGAAGGCACCTGCGTGGGGACCTTCCCTGACCACCTGGCTCAGAATGGAGTCCTCCCCCATTCCTGGACAATCTTAATCCCTCTTTATTTTTCTCAAAATACTTAACATGGAGCGATATACTCATGCTTAATTAATTTATTCATTGCCTCTTTCCCCCACTTGATTATAAGTTTCAAAGGGCAGAGTTTCTTCCTTTCCTCCTCCTTTCTCTCACTCTTTCCTGTTATTTATAAAAAGTTTCAAACATACAGAATACGATGAAAACACATTTGCCATTTATTCATAACCCGCGTTTAACCGCCGTTAACAATTTACTCTATTTGCTCTATTTTTTCAGTGCCAGCATTTTCTAAAGCAAATCATATTCATCACACATTTCCTGTTCAAAGATTGGAAGGTGGGGAGTCTATTATGTTTTACTCACGGCCGCTGACTCACCGCCTGGAAGCTGGGGAGCTTTCAATAAATACTTGTTGAATGAGTAGATCTCGAATCCCCATGGCAACCCTGCGCAGTAGGTGTTATGAATATCTGCATTTTACACAAGAGGACACTGAGGCACAGGAGGGAACCCGGCTGGGAGGTGGTGAGGGGGCCTCAACTGAACTCCAGGGGGCTGTTCCTGCCTCCTCTCCACCTGTCCTATCCAGTCACATCTGCAGAGGAGGCACGGAGGAGGAGCAGGGCCTCATGGCTGGCCAGGATCAGTTGGCCCCTTTGGGCACCCGAGTGGTCTCATAAAGCCTGGGCCCTGGGTGGGGACAGAATGCTGCTTCCCAGACGGTGACCTTTGGGGTTTGTTATGAATAGAGATTCCTTCTGGGGAACGTGATGGCTGATGGCAGGAGCCTGGGTCCCCAGACTTAACCCCAGGAATGTGCAGAGGAATCTCCAGGCCTCCGCCCTAGAGGCCAGCTCTCCCAGTCGCCAGGAGCAGCCAGAGGAGGGCGGTTCTAGGCAGGTCTCCAGGATGGTGGGCAACTGAAGAGGAAGACTGGGACCTTCCAGCCCTCGGCCAGGAGGCAGCTCCTCTGGGTGAAAAGAACTGCAGGCTTCAAAATCAAAGGCCAGGGCCCGCCTCTTCTTCCCCCGCTCTGTGACACTGCATAGACCCTCAACCTAGGGAAACTTCAGCTTTCACATCTGCGTAACGGGGATAATTATCAAAGCATCTTCACAGGGTGGGGACCCGGGTCGAGGCAAGCCAGGTGTCCAGGACACAACCTTTATCTCCCCCAGCACAGGGGACTGAAGCCAGGGGGCTTCAGAGCGACATCCCCTGCCTCAGCATTTCAGGAGGACCAACCCTGCGTTTGCACAGGTCTGAACGTGCGCACTTGCCTACACCGCACGCGGGGCACCTTGCTGTTCCACCTAGCCCAGGCCCCACTTCCAGAATTATTATGAAGATATTTTGTGCAATGCATGTTAGCTTGGTGCCAAATCACACCTGGTGCTTGCTCATTGGAGAACGCTGCTATCGTTACTGTGACTCTTGTTTTGTTTCGCTGGTTTGCGGTGCTGGGGACTGAACCCAGGGCCTCCCACGTGCTAGGCCAGCTCTCCTCCACCCAGCCCCAGCCCCAGCCCCTGTTCTTGTTTTCTGCTCTTCTGCGTGGGTGGGTTCCGCTCCTTTCAATGTTCCCTAATTAATCTTATTTACTGTTTCCCTGCATGCTCAGCGTCTCCTGCTCTGTTGGTGGCATGAGAGCAGTGACGGCTGATATTTAGCGGGCGCCCGCGAAGCGCTGACTCGCGGTAACTCATCTGGTCTCTACGGTGACCTGCGAAGGAGCGATTCTGGTTAGGCCCATTCCTCAAATGAGAAAAGCGAGGCACTGCTACGCAGCTTGTCCCAGAACGGCTGTTAGAAAGAGCCGAGCTGGCAGTGAGGGGTTTAGGGTAAAAAGAGAAATCTGGCTCGGGGAAACACGCTCAAGCCACCGAGATGCAGGAGGCACAGTGGTAAAACTTGAACTACCAACCTGTGGCCTAAAGGCCTGTGGCCTGTGTCTTCCTCTGCGCCCTTGTAAACAGGAAATACGCAGGCACAGGAGAACTGGCGGGAAATTGTGCAGCCCCACCCTGGACCCACCTCCAGCCCGGCCCCTGTTGCCGCCTTTATAAATATTGGGCCTCTGGCCCAAGTGGCAGCTGATTCTCTCTTGAGATGGCCACATCCTCCCTTGACTGTGCATCTGCCTTCCTGAACAGACCCTGTCCATGCCTCTGTCTGGCTCCTGCTCAAATTCTTTTCCATCACGTAGGCCCAGGACTCTGCTGGTCCTGAGTTGAAGGCCCCACTCCTCGGGGAACTCCGCAGACCCTTGTCCAAAGACATCTCTGCACTGACAGGGGTAGAGCCATGATGGTCTAAGCCCAAACCTGTGCCACAGAGCCCTGTACCCTGTTCCCTCCACCTGTCACTGGCTTTTGCCCTCCAGGGTACAAACAGATGGCTCCAGGCAGGGGCCCCAATGTCCATCGGGGGAAGCTCACCTCCCTGAGCTAAGTCAGGTTCCAGGCACCTGAGGGCAGGGGGAGGGACAGATGTTCTCTGGGCATCTCTGACACAGAGGCTGTTTCCAAGTTCCTCCCAGAAGGAGGCTTCTGCCTTCGGGCTAGGGCTAGGGACCTAACAAGGGCAAGGAGCTCCTATTGGGAGTCTGGGGCTCCAGCTGCTGCCTGCCTCCTGTTCAAGACCTCAGTCAATGTGCATATGACAAGTGCAGGAGCCCAGACTCTGGGCACCTGGCCTGGATCTCAGCCCAGCACGCGCAGGAGCAGGATGGAGACCCTGCCCTGCCTGCACTGCAGTGGACCGGGGAGCGGGGGCAAAGCCTTGGCTGCTGAGGGTTTCCTGTGCACCTGAGCCAGTCAGTCACCTTCTGTGGCCAAAATGGAGTTAGCGTAAAAGGTCATTGAAGAAGCTGGGGTGGGTGGCCGGGAAGCCACATTTCCTGGCCCCCAGGGCTCTAGGCGTGTCACCCACACTGCTTCCGGGGAGGTGGAAGGGAGGGGCAGGTGCGTTGGATTGGAGACAGCTCATCACCAGTAGCGGTGCTGAGCTTTTCCTGCCTCCACTCCTTCCTGGCCCCAGCAGCCCCTGCAGGGACTCTGGGCGGAGGGCTCCCCCACAGCATGGTGTACAATCACTCCCCAGAGTCAGGGTCTGCAGGCATCCTTAGGCCTTGCCCGCTGCTCCCACCATTCACACCCCTCAGCCCTGCACCCACAGTGCTTGCTGCTCCACACAGGCCGTGCTGTTGGGAGGAGGGACAGGGTCCACCCCTCCTTCTTGCCTTCCCAGGAGCAGGTTCTCCTGTCTGGAATTGGAATGTCCTCCTTCTGAGATGTTTCTGGATCTTTTCGGGTGGGGTTGGGAGCTCCTGGGGACTCCCAGGCCTGGGGTTTGCTATCAGCATTTTAGGAGAGCAGTCTGTGGTCTGTTAAAAAGGCAGGCTTGGGTCAGGCGCAGTGACGCACGCCTGTGATCCCAGCAACTCAGGAGGCTGAGGCACGGGGATTGCAAGTTCAAGGCCAACTTCAGCAACTCTGTGCGACTTTCAACAACTTAATGAGACCCCATCTCAATAAAAAAAAAAAAAAGATTCTTTAAAGAGAGAGAGAGAGAATCAATTTTATTTAGTTTTTCATTGTTCTGACACTAAGCTGTATATGTGGTGCTGGGTTTGAACCTGGGGCCTCGAACATGCCAGGGCGCTCTGACCTCTGAACCACCTCTCCAGCCCCTATCTCAAAATAAAAACAACAACAAAAAAAAAAAAAAAAAAAAAAAAAAAAAAAAAAAAAAAAAAAAAAAAAAAAACACGGGAAAAGGAGGAGGCTTTGGACTTGGTTGTGAGTTTGATCTTGTCTTGGTCAGTCGCTGGCTGGAAGGCTTGGGCTGGACTCTCCCAGCCTCAGCTTGCTTCTCTCAGCACAGAGCACATGACCTCTTGGACTGGGACACTGATTTGAGGGAGGCCGGCCCTAGAAGCCCTGGTCTGGGGTCTGTTCGCTCAGCAGCCAGGTGTGAAGCACCTCTTGGGGCTGGGCTTGTGCTGAGCCCTGGACAGAGCAGTGAATGGGCCCGTGTGGCCCCTGTCCTCCCAGACAGAGCCTGGAGAGGCACAACCCCGCCCCCTTGTCAACAGCCATGGAGACCGTGGTCACCCATTGCACCCCCACCACTCCCATCCACTGCCCTAGCTCGAAAGCCCCCTGGGACAGGGCTTAATCTGGTTTAGTGTCATAACTCAGCCTCTATAAATGCCACCTCGTTTATTTATGTTGATAGTCCTATGAAATATATAAACAGTGTTACTGTCCCCACTTCACAGATGGGAAAACTGAGACACAGATAAAGTAAGTGAACTGCCCAGAGTCACACAGCCAGTGAGGGACACAGGCAGAATTTGAACCCAGGTCACCTGCATCCAGGGTCTGCTTGCTCCCAGGGGTGACCTGAAAAGGCCTTGGAGGCCAGGGTGGCCTGAGGCCAAGCTTGTCCCCAGTGCCCACCTGCCACTTTGCACAGCTCCTCAGCACTCCCTTCTCCAGGTGTGCAGGGGCGATAAACAGGCCTCAGCTGCAGCCTTTGGTGGCTTCTGCGGAGCTGGCCCTCTGAGGCCTGGGGGTGCCCAGGGGATCCTGGACCCGCAGCTGGGCTGAGCTCAGGGCCAGCATCTCCGTAAACACCCCAGCAAGCCAGCCCCGTGTGGTTAGTCGTGGCCGCTAGCCGAGAGGGGTGAGGTTTGGCTGACCTTGTGTGGCTTCCTCTGACAAGGCCACTTCCACCCCCTCTGCCTGCCTGGGCTTCCAGTAATGAAGCGCTTTCTCTGGGGCGGTGGGATGGGCCCTGGGGACTTCATGACCATTCCCTTTCAGGGAGACTGTGAACCCAGTGCCAAGCGGCAGCCCTCAGTTAGACACATGGCAGCCACACTCCCGGAGCTATGGTGGAGCACTGCCCGAACTCGACCCTTGAAGCTTCCCGCCTGGGCCCTGAGTCTGTCTCTGCAGCGGGAAGGGATCGCAAGGGACTAGGAACCACCAGCATCCGTGGAGGGCCTGATATGTGTCACCCGCACAGCACCCTGGGAAGGCAAGCCTCGTTATGGTCCTCCCGTAACACCATGCAGGTGATGCACACCTGTGGTCCCTGCAGCTTGGGAGGCCGAGGCAGGAGGATCGCAAGTTCAAGGTAAATTGGCAAGGCCCTCAGCAACTTGGCAAAATCCTGTCCCAAGATAAAAAGGGCTGAGAACGTGTAGCTCCATGGTAGAGCATCCCTGGCTCAATCCCCAGTACTGCAAATAAAAATAATAATAAATTTTACCGAAGGAAAAATCAAGGCTCTCTCTAAAGAATGAAATAGCTTGGTCACAAAGGCAGTAGGAAGCAGAGCAGGAATGCGAACCAGGTGGCGGCTCTGGAGACCCTGTCCTGACTCACCATGCCACACCACCTGCGTGGAGGTGGCCTGGGGCTGAGGGTCGGGCCGGTGGGACAGCCCTGGTCTAGCATGCATGAGGCCCTGGGTTCCGTCACCAGGAATGACAAAAACAAAAAACAAACAAAAAAACACACCTTCCAGTTCCTACAGCCTGGCATTTAGACAGTAAAACAGAA
Organism: Aplodontia rufa; assembly: GCA_004027875.1. Lineage (NCBI taxonomy): Eukaryota > Metazoa > Chordata > Mammalia > Rodentia > Aplodontiidae > Aplodontia > Aplodontia rufa. The sequence goes on along the minus strand of PVKS010014361.1, from coordinate 29,759 downwards.
TTGGTTCAGAGTGATAGGAGAGACTCGGTTACATTCTGACTCTCTCATTTACTTGCTGTGTGACCTTGGGTCAGTCACTTCACTTCTCTGGGCCTCAGTTTCCAAGTGAGGTTGCTGTGAGAACTAAAGGGCGGGCGCGGGGCACCAGGAGATGGTTCACTCGTCATGATGACTGTTCCTGCAGTGTCCACCCCTACCACGTCCCTTGCAGTCACATTCTCACGAGGAGACCAGCTCTCCAGTCTCCTATCTGCCTCCATCTGCCTCCAGAAGCTGTTTCCCTACCCCAGACCCTCAGGAAGGACCGACAGGTCCAGCCACCCCATGACTCTTGGGGAGAGAAGAGAGCAAGCAGGGGTGCTGGGTGACCTCGGGGTCCGTCTCTCCCATCTCTGGGCCACGTCTCCCATCCTGAGGGTGAGGGCCTTGGGACTCTTGCACTTGGAAGGGCTCCTTGGTGGGGCCTTGGGGACTATCCTCAAACCCTGCTTCAGCCCAAACCATTTTTCTTGGGCCTGTTTTAAATACCATAATCTTGTATGAAGTTTTGTTCTGCAGTCTTAGGGGGGCTCCACTACCCACCCCAGGGCCAGTGACTCAGCCCCTTCTCAGCGTATCCTCCCCACGGCTGGGGGCCCCTGGGGTGGCTCCTGGCCAAGTTCCCACGCAGGGGCTGGGAACAATCACCGCCCTCCCCAGCCAAGCCACACGTTCAGTGCTCGGTGCTGTCCACACTGACTCAAGAGTGGGAAGAGGCACTGTGCTGCCACAGCTGGGAACCGCGGCCCAGAGAGCAAGGAGAGCTGCTGCAGGCCCCCAGGGAGAGGAGAGAAGGAACCGGGGTTCAGTGCTTCATCCACCTCCTTTTGACTTCTCCAGATGGCCCTGGGATGTCACCCCCAGCCACAAATGTGCACCCCAGCTAGCATGGGGCCTCTCCAGCTGTCACCCCAGCTCCCCGCTGGCTCCACACAGCTTCCCAACAGTCCCACTCTCTGCCACCCGCACGCCTTCTCTCTCTCCCTCTCCTCTGACTGAACTGCCTGGACAGCACCAGATGCAAGACTCAGTGCCACCTCCTCCAGGAAGCCTTCCACAGCCACCTCCAGGCTGGGTTAGGTCCCCCCTGTCTGCCCTCAGAACCAGTCCTTCCCGTGGATTCTGCCACAATCCTCTCCACTCACCTTTCCCTCTCTGGTCTGTGAGCTCATCATGAACAGAGATTTTCTTTTCTATTTTCTTTAATAGTAAAACATGATCAGTGTTTGATGAGGGAACTCATGGATGGATGGATGGATGGACGGATGGAAGGACAGATGGACGGACAAATACAAATGGATGGATAGATGGATCAATGGACAAATGAATGAACAGAAAGACAAACAGGATGAACAGATGATTGACGGATGCGGCAGTGATTGACAGACAGATGGACAGGGGATTAGGCAGGCCCTGATGCTGTAGGGACTTAGAGGTGAGAGATTGGAGCTGGGCATCCTGACTGTTACGGTTTAGATATGAGGGGTCCCCGAAACTCATGTTTGAGACGATGCGAGAGTGTCCAGAGACAAGGTAAGGTTTTAAGAGCCTCAACCCTTCCACCATGACGTCCCAGCTCACCCCGGGCCCAGAGCTACGGAGTGGCCATCCATGACCTGAGACCTCTGCTACCTGAGCCAGAATGAACTTTCCCTCCTCTCCTCGTTCTTGTCAGTCTTTTGGTCACAACGCCAAAGCTGAGCAAAAGCGCAGACGGAGGAGGGGCTGCCACCTGCCTGCTCTGCAGGAAACGCAGCCAAGGGCCCTGCCTGGTGCTGGAGCCTCCGGACCGGACCAGCCAGTCCCAATCCTGGTGATTACTCAGACACCAGGGAGGCCACCGGAGCCACCCCTGCCTTGGACACTCTGTGACTGCACATTCCTGAGGCCTTCACTCCTCCCCTTCCTCCAGGGCAGAGCTGCCACCCTGGAAGCACCGTCAGCAGAGCCAAGAGCCCAGGAAACAAGGACCCACCCCCTCCTGTCTTACAGGTGAGAAAACTAGGCTCAGCAAGGCCGAGGAACTTGCCTGAGATGCACAGCAACGAGCCCCGATTAGAAGCCCGATCCCCCGATTCGTTGATTCATTGGTGCAACCAAAGTTATGTTCAGCACCCAACAAGCCAGGCCATGCCTGCCTGTCAGAAAGTCTCCTGCCAACTTCCAAAGCCCTTCCAGGGTCCCATCGTGACCTCCAGCTCCCTTGCAGGTTATCCCTGCCACCCCAGCTGCACACTCAGCCTGACCCCCATGCCCACCCCCTCACCCAGCAAAGGAGGAACCCCGGCTCACACAGACACATGCAGCTGTACGCAGAGATGGTCACGTGTGTGTGCTGCGAGCTGCACGATCACCCCTCCTGGTGGGGACTGGGTTGGTCCCTGGACACTCACCCTTGCCAGCTCAGACTGGAGCCAAGTGCAACTGTCCAAGCCCAGAGCTGTCCCAGGAACAGCCATCACATGGCACCTGGGAGCTGGGGGGCCAGGAGCAGATCTCTGAATTCCTGCCCTAACTAGGGAATGTGTGGTGAGGAGAGGCCACCAAGGATGCAGGGTGGGACAGGACAGCGCAGGTCAGCTGGACAGCAGCAATTCCCCACGCGCCCTCCCTTCTCGGCACAGGCGGGGCCGTGCCAAGGCGCCAGGCCAGGAGAGATGGAGCCTCAACTTTGGGGAACAAGAGCCCAGACCCCAGATGGCCGTGGGTACTAGCTGGGCCTTCTATGGGCCTTCGATGATGTTTGGGACCTCACTGAAGACATGGGACAGCTGTGTCGTAAGGACCAGAATAAGGTGCTGCTGTGTGCCACAGAACAGCTTCTGGGACTAAATCAGCGAGTTAGAGAACAAAAGAATTAATAGTCCCTAAAGCCATTTGTAGGACAAAATTAATATGAGAGACAAACTCCTGACAAGGCTGGTGGATATGGGAGATGGCATAAAGGAGCGGAATAAACGCAGAGGAAAATGGAGAATAGGCTTGGCTGAGAGAAGTGAGCCTCCAGGGAGGCTGGGGCAGGAGGACAGCACCCTCCAGGCCAGCCTGGGAAATGCAGCTGGCAGCTGCCCGGGTCTCAGAATAAACATTTACAAGGGGGGAGGGGGATGGAGCCGTGGTGGCAGCTCCAGGCGCTTGCCTGGCATGCGCAAGGGTATGGGCTCAAACCCCAGCACCACGTACACAACTAAGTATCAGAGAAATAAAGGCCAGATGGAAAAATAAATAAAATCAGTCCCACGTACACAGCGATGTGTTGGAGCAATGAGGGCCACGTGAAAAACTAAACAAAATTGATTCTCTATTTCTCTCTCTCTCACAACACACACACTGTCCCTCCCTCTTAAAAAAAAGAGAGAGAGAGAGAGAGAACCAATTTTATTTATTTTTTCATCCGGTCTTTATTTCTCTGACCCTTAGTTGTGTACATGGTGCTTGGTTCGAACCTGGGTCCCCGCACATGCCAGGCAAGTGCTCCACATTGAGCCACCGCTCTAGCTCCTTTGTTAGAGATTTTAATACCATGAAGGTCTAGAAAATTTCCTGGTAGGAAAATGAGACATGTCTTGTAGGAGCAGGGATAGGCAGAAAGGCCAGCGGTCCTGCTGCGGATAGAGACAGCTCCGAGGGAAGAACACCAGCAGCACCTTCCTTGGAAGGAAGCCTGTCCTTGTAGCCGGGGTGACCTTGAGCTAACCAAGGATACTGGCAGAATATTGAAACAAATGAGATGGGGCTGGAGCTGTGGCTCAGCGGGTTGCAGCGCTTGCCTGGCATGCGTGGGGACGCGGGTTCAAACCCCAGCCCCACATACTCAACAAAGTGTCAGAGCAATGAAAGCCACATGAAAAACTAAATAAAATTGATTCTCTCTCTCTCTCTCTCTTAAAAAAAAAAAGCAAATGAGAGACGGGAGTTCAGCAGGGTTCCCAGATAGACGCTCAACCACAAACTCAATGACACGTTTACATCAGCAATAACCAAACCATGGGTTTCGTGGTTTTCTGTTGGTTCACTGCGCCTGCTTGTGATGATGGGATTCGTTGTTACATATTTGTACGTGCACACAATATCACAATGCAATGTGGCCAATACCCTTCCCAGCACTTCCTCTTTCCCTCCTCTTCTCCCACCTCCTGGTCCCTTTCCTTACTGACCTCCCTGCGGTTTTCCTGAGGTCCTCTCAGCCTGCTGCAGCCTTTCTTCTCCTTTTTCCTCTCCAGCTTCCACATGAGAGAAAACACTGCTCTTCTGAGTTTGGCTTATTTTGCTTAACATAATGTTCTCAAGTTCCATCCGTTTTTCCTGCAAATGACACTTCATTTTTCTTTATGGCTGAATAAAACCCCATTGTGCGCATACGTAGCGCCTTTCCTTAACCTGTGCTTTTAACATGTGACTAGGAATAAAGCCTGCGGCTAGAGTGCAGGAGGACATGCCACTTTGTGTATCATGAGGGAGGCTGTTCCCTTTTTCACGCCTCTTTTCCTGTCCTGTACCCTCATGGTCCAAGATGGCAGCCAAGATGGCAGCCAAGATGGAAGCCAAATTCCACCATCACAACTCCACTGCTGACTTAGAAGCAGTAGGGAGCAAGGAGTGGGGGTGGGGGGACGAAAGGGAAGTCCTTACTTCTACAAAACCTTCCCAGAATTTGTACATGGCACTTCTGTTTATGTGCCAGGGCTGGAATTCAGCCACTTGGCCACACCATGCTGGAGAGCTGAGGGCATCACTACCCCAAATAACCAGGCCACCACTTTTTGTCTTTTTTTTATACCCAAGAAACTGAGGGCCAGAGAAGGAAAAGTGTTTGTGCCAGATCCCAAGATACCTGTAGCAAAGAATATTATCTGTCCCTCACTCTGGTTCCTCCTTTTTAAAAAAAAAAAAAAAGTTATTATTTTTTTCTTCTGGATTTTGCTTTTCCTCCACTTAGTTGTGTACGTGGTGCTGGGATCAAACCTCAGGCATGACAGGCAAATGCTCTAACCACTGAGAAACCTCTCTAGCCCACTCTGGTTCCTCTTCATGGGCAAACACAGAAAGGTGGTATTTCCCAGCCTCCCTTGCAGTTAAACTAAAGCCATGTGACTTGTTCTGGCGAATGAAATATGAGCAGAAGTGATGACGTCACTTTTCCACCTGTCCCTTTTCCTGCCAAGATGACCTTGGTGGCTTCTAGTCCAGAACAGGGATTTATAAGCTGTTGCACATGTGCTTCTCCTGGGGGTCGGATTAAATTGCAGATGCCAGCTCTAGGGTGGAGCCTGAAAGTCTGCAGTCCAAACAAGCACCTGGGTGTTGATCCTCAGACCTCACCCTGATTAGGGCAGAGCCCAGGATGCGGCTGCTGAGAGCTGAAGACCCGCCACCCGCATAGCACATTCACAAGCAGGAAGCAAACCTTCGTTGAGATGTGGGGTTTGCTTGTGACCTCAGCACAGCTGAATGTACCTGATTAATGCACTGGAACGGAGTCATCACTTAGTCGGTCAACCAACCTTGACTCAGTTCTTACCACCAACCCATTCTGCGCCCTGCCACTTCCCATGTAAGGGGGCGCCTGGCATTGACAGCCTCCTTAAACTTTGTATCTAGGCACCTTGGTACCTCGCCCTAGTCCCAGCCTGCAAATCAGTGGGGGAGCTAGGATTTGAACCCGGGAACCAGAATGAGCCACACTCATTCTGGGCTATTATTTTGGAGGTGGAGGTTGTAGTAGCAACCCAAAAACCCATGTGTGCCCTGGATTCTGACATCCCCCTGGTGCCAGATGTGGCCATTTGGGGGCTAGAGCCACTGCTCACCTGCCACAGCCTCTCCTCTAACCCGTGTTCAGGCTGATCACCCCCATGCTGGCCATGTGCTTCCTGACCTGGCCAGGCCCTGAGGCCTCTACTGCCCACATCCTCCCATCCTCAGTTATTACAGGGAAAAGTTCCAGAGAAACCCCTGCTCTGACCCACAGGGCCCTCCCAGCAGGAGCTGTGCCAACCTCCAGCTGCCTCCCACCGCACAGCCTCCTCACCTCAGCAGAGGGGCGCCCAGGGCTGTGCTGCGGCCTGTCTCACCCCCCTCCTCTCACCTCCTAACCACTCCTCTTGCTTTGGAGAAAGAAATACTTTAGCAGAGGTCCTCAGTGAATGCCAGGCAACGGCACCTGGGGGACAGAGAGCAAAGCTTTGGAAGGAGTATGGAGAACCTTCTGGAAGTGTGATTGATGGGGTTGTCACAGGAAAGCGGGGAGCAGAAACGCCAAACCTTGGTTCTTGTGTTCTGATGAAAGAAAATTTAAAGTCAGACTCCAGAAGTCCTGCAGGAGAATTTCATCACAAGGGAGGTGAAAGTGAAGTGAAAGCAGGCTGAGCAAGACTCAAGCAGAGAGCACCGTCAGAGCCGGTGATGAAGGAAGCAGCGCTGTCTCCAAATTCACTGCTCTTTGGTGGTCGATGTGGAGATTGGGGTCCTTCAGCAGCCAATCAGGTGTTCAGCTCCTCCTTCATGTCGGGTGGCGGGGTTCTTGACCTTAGCTGGTCCTCTCTGCAGCTGTCATGGTGGCCGTCCTATTTTGGGGGGCTTCATCTGCAAGTCAGTCCCCTGCCACCATGGGCATTGGGGCCAAGAGCGCGGGCATTGGGGCCAGGGCGCCGGCTATTAAAGAAGACCCCTTCTGAGCCAGCAGGAGACCCCTGATGCCAGTAGCTTTTAGGGTCATCTCAACTTTCATGGGTCCTGCCAAGAGAGGGCCCCACAGATCCTTTGTCCTTGAGCCGTTCTCCCTGTTATCTCTTTTGCTTTTTTAAGAGAGAACAACAGTGAGAGAGAGAGAGAGAGACAGAGAGAATCATTTTTATTGAGTTTTTCATATGGCTTTAGTTGCTCCAACACTTAGTTGTGTATGTGGGTGCTGGGGTTTGAACCCGTGTACTTGTGCATGCTGGGCAAGCACCGTAACCACCGAGCCACCGCTCCAGCCCCATCTCTTTTGCTTTTGTTTATCCTCAACATCTGTGCACTGATGTTTTCCATAGCTTATCTGCCTTGGCAGTAGCTTAGAGAAAGCTTCAAGAGTAAAGCAGTGGCCTTGTCGCCATTTCCCTGCTCACTGCTAGCTACTGCCTCTCAGGGCGGTGACCGCAGGGCAGGGACATGCGCTCACACACACGGGAAGAGTGGACAAGCTCTGCCCTGCACGCTGGTGGAGATTAGTGTTTACACCTTTCCTAACACGCTGCCCCTTTCCTCTTCCGCACTCCAGGTCTCTGCAGGGGCCGCGGAAGGAAAGGTGTGGACTGCATTGAGTACAATATCGCTCAGATTTTAAAAATAAAATCTGGTAATCAGTATAGTAAGTGGCTGAACCATTGGAAAGGAAACAGAGCTGACTCCTGATGCCTGCTTCTTTTGGTTAAGCACTTTTCCATACGCGTGTTGCCCACCCCATGTATCGCAGAGAGTTCAGCGGGCAACAGCGCATTAAATAACAAAAACTCAAGCTGCAGTTTTGGAGTCATCAGGACCTGTACTGAAAATCTGACTGTTTTCAGGCTGAGTGACCATAGGTAAGTTATTTAACCTCTCTGAATATCGCATTTTAACTGAGGTGTGGATCCAGAGGATTAAAAACACCAGTTTTTATTAATAGTACTGAGCACCAGGACTGGCTCTGTCTGGGTGCTCAATACTTGATCACTTTCATTGTTAAGATCAACGAGGACAGGATGGTGGGACTGGTCTGGGACACAGAGCAATTGGGGGTGGGTAGAGGATTTAAAGAGAAGATGGAGTTGACCGGAGTCAGTGTGCTTTTCAACATCTGTGCCGGCAAGCTACAGAATGTCAGCACTAAAGTAGTCCGTCCTGAAAGTAGCACTACTTGGTCTAAGTCCTAAACACTTGCCGCAGTCACTGTTGATTTTAACGATATCTATGAAACCAACAGTCACGCACTTTAATTCTTATCCTTCAATAAACGTGGGTGTCACAGTTGTCCCCAGGGCACGTGGACTCAGGGTCACACCTGTTCCTAGCAGGTATCTTGCAGATGTGAGCACATTCGTGAACATCACTAGAAGTCATCTTGGTGAAGGAGGGGGATGGAAGCCCAATGATCCCTTTGGGTGCAAGATATTCCAGGGGTGCCTCTGACCATCAGTGCTTCAAACAGAAAGCAGAAGCAAAGCCCCAAATCCTCACTTCCTTCCTCTTTCTCTGCATCCCCCATGGCTGCCTCCTGTCCTCCAAGGTCAAAGCCAGGGTCCCCACCTTCAGCCTCCACAGCCATTGCTTCCTTCCCCTGGGATTACAATCAGGAGGAGCCTCCTCCACACCAACAAACCCGTCCTCCCCGACAGCAAGTCACTCTTCTCCCTCATCACTGCCCTTTCTAGAACCTTCTACCTACCTTTGAGATTTTGGGTACTGCTGGAGATGATGGGGACCATAGCCTTCCCCAGCCATTTCTTGACATCACCTTAGTTATATCCTAGGGCAAAGCCCATGTCTTTTATCTCCAAGCCCCAGTGACTGGAGCACTGGAGATGCGCCCACATCTTGGTGGTGTGAATCTCTCTGTGCTTTAGTTTCTAGAAAGATCCAGTCCTACCAGGCATCTTCAGTTCCAGAAGAAGCAAGGGCGATGGTATTCGTACGAGCCGTCTTGAATATTCCACCCTCTGAACGTTGTCCCTTCACTCTGGGTCTGATCTAGGGACAGCCCTCAGTGTTCCAGGAATTCCACTGATTTCCCATGTTTCCCAGTTAGGGCTTCGCCCAAGGCTGGTGCTACATCTCCAGCCCCAGCAGGGAGGTTCCAAGGTGGCTGAATGAAACATTTAAAATGGCTTTGGTTTGAGCAGATCATGCAGCAGGGGTCAGCAAGCGCTGGCACACAGTAGGTCCAGCCTGCTCAGGCTTGTCCCCTGCAGGCCACCTTCCAGAGCCTGGGAAGCAGGCCTGGGGCAGCCCCCTGTTGCCAAGAACAGACATGCCGCCAAGGAAGTTCTGCTCCGGGTCACACCCACCTCTGGGTGGCTGCCAATTGCCCTGCCAGAAACCGCAGGCTGGGATGAGGCTGCCCAGAGTCCCGGCCACGGGGCTCAGGAGGCCTTGGGTCAGATCTGTAAAGGGGGTGTTTGCTGCACGCGTCCACTACCTACAGCCCTCTGGGGTGGTGCAGGGGGTCCGGAGCAGGGCTGTAGCAGCTATGGTAGAAGCTTGAGCTGAGGGACTTGTGCTGGAAGGAGCTAGAGAGCCGTGCCAGCCTGTCACGGGCTTTTGGCGCTGGTCCTGGCTCTGGCAACACGCACGCACGCACACACACCGGAGGCCCCCCTTGGTGGTCTGCACGGGCTCACTCTCAGGTAAATGGCTCCTTGCTAGCACCGTGAGGATGGGGGGAGCAGCAGGGCATGCAGAGGCCAGTGTGGCTGTGTGTGTGCGTGCAAGCTCGTGTGCCCAGGAGTGACCTCACAGCCGCCGAGACATAAAGACTCCCAGGTCCTGCTGCCCAGGCTCAACGCTGGCTCCGCGGGGCACAAAGGGACATGAGAGGCACAGCTCTGACCCAGCTCCTGGCCTTCTCCCTCCTCTGCCTCCTCTCAAAGGTAAGGGGCCCTGGACCTTGAAATGTGCCCCTGACTTCCTCAGTGTGGTGGAGGGTGGGGGACTGAGTGCACATCCGAGCCCTTGCAGGTCCCTGCTTTGGGCACCATCCCAGCTCTGTGCCCAAGCCCAGACATTTGCCTCTGGCTAGCTCTGCTGTGTGACCTCGGGCAAGTCCCTGTCCCTGTCTGAGCCTCAGCTTCTGATATTCACGAGCCCTTCCTGAAGACCACTCTGACAGCCTTCTCAGACACCGAGCACCGGCCTGGAACCCAAGAGTGTTCAGAGAAGAGCTTCAGTGATTATTATCAGGCTCCATGCTGCTCTTCAGAGAGGAGGACGGGAATGTGCACTATACATGAGAAGATTCTAGACAGGAGGAGGTTTGCGAGGTCTGGGCCAGGGCTGGGATGGATGTTGGCGTCTAACTAATTGGAAAGTCCACACTGCTAGGACCCTCGGGCAGGAGTGACCTCTGACCCTGGCTAGAGGAGCCCCAGAGACCCCTTTGTGGAGTGAGGCTAGCCTTCTTTCTCAGTGCACATAGGCATTTCCAAAGGGCTTGTGGGACATTCACCTCTCCTAGCATGCACAACAATCTCGTAAGGAACTTCAGACCCTGGTTTTAGTCAAATAAGGCTCAGAGAGGAGAAGCAACTTGCCTGGAGCCACAGAGCAAAGAAATGGCAGAGTGATAGAGAAGGGTGTGGCGGAGCCCAAGACAGACGTGGGCGTGTATGGGTGGGGTGGGGGCTCCACTCTCTGCCTCTCCACCCCATCCTGGGCCACGCCCATGGCTACTGAGCTGGGTCACCCTCAGAGTGCCCAGAGCCTGGGAGGTTGGCCCTCCACAAGCTGAGATCTCACTGCATTTTCAGGCTCCTTTGAGGCACACAGTGGTGACAGTTTCTCCCTCCAAGGCCCCAAGCAGTCTCGCCAAGGAGAGCTGAGGACCCTGCTGGCACTCCAGCCTTGCTCCCTCCCCACCAGGGGATGGGAAATGAGACGAGGGCCCACGGCTTGTGTAGCTGGAGCAGGGCTGGGGATCTGGCAGGGAGAGGGGACCAGGTTTATGAAAAGCCACGGTGGCTTCCCACTGCCTGGGGCTTCTTCCCCATCCTGCCAGGGACGGGGACTTGGCCATGGCCAAATGGGAAGCCATAGCGTCCACAGAGATGACCTCCAAGTCTTCCAGGCAGGCTGTGGGCTCCTGGGCTTGGGCTGGGGACAAGGTCGGTGTTGTTGAGGAGTTGACCGCGATCTTGCTTGGTCCCCATCATCCTAAGAAAGAGGTGGTCTGAGTCCCACCTGCAGGTCCCAAAGCGGTTAGGCCACCACCAGTCACAGAGGGACCCAGCAGTCGACCCCACGCCCTCCAGCAGACACAGCAAGGCTCTGGGGAAACCGAGGCCTGATGGGACAATGTGGACATAGGGCCAGAGTGTGTGGGAAGGGCGTGGTGCTCCAGGGATGCCAGCAAGGGCACGTCCTTCCTTGGCCATGCCAAAACACACCCCCTGACTTGTCCTTCTTGAACAAATGGATAAACTGAGGCAGAAGCTAAGCCCATGTCAGAGTCCCTAGAGGTCAAGAGGTGGGCAGAGCAATTGAGAGCTTGGGTCTTGGAGTCCATGAACCCACTCCTGACCCTGGTTCCCTCTCTTCCCCTGTTCCCTCCACTACCTTGACCTTCTGTTTCCTCATCTTTACAATGGTGGAGCCGAAGGTTCAGCGGGAGGGTAGATCAGATGACACATTGATGGTTCACGCGGGGAGCGTGTGCTATGGCAGGTGACAGCTGCTAGCTGCAGTCATTGATGTCATTAACAGGTTCTCCTGGTCTCAGGACCTGCAGTGCACAGAAGCCAGCAGGGCTCGCTGGGTAGTGGGGCCCCGGGTGCCTGCAGTGTCCCTGTTTCCTGGCATCCCTGTTTTCGGATGAAAGGGGGTGAGAGGGACCGAGAGCCAATTCTGATTAGTGTCCCCACCACCCTTGACCAAGGGAGCTGGACCTGTAGTTTGGAGAACTCCAGTGATCAGCCTTCTTCTTCTCAGGTCAATTCTGTGTGCATCTCCTCTGGGTTGATCTATGCAGATCCAGGTGACAAAGAAGGACCCCAGATGCTCATTCCTAACAAGCTCCCAGGGTACACTGTCTGGGGCGAGGCTGGGCCCCTTTCTAGAATCTAAAATTCTGCAGAAAGTACAGTGATAGGTGAGAGCCAGGTGGTGGCCTCGTCTGCCACCTCAATGGGGGCTGGTCAGCCAGCGTGGAGCAGCCCCTGCTGGTCAGGGTGGGAGCTGCAGGCAACTGAAAGCCAGTTTGGGAGGCCTTGGGTCCTGAGTGGGACAAGGAAGGGAACAAGGTAGATTGGTCAGTGCCTGCTTCGAGTCACTAAGGAGTGTGACATCACTAGTTTCCTCAACCCAAACTGCACCTCTTCCCTCCTCTAGATAAAGTCCGCTAGTCCCTCTAAAGCCAGCTGACAGTTGGTCCCCCACATTAGGGACTACAGGGAACGTCTTGAGTCATGCCCACCTCTTGGACCCTGCCTCAAATGGACATGCAGGGAGCCTTTGACATCTGGCCTGTGGTTTGGGTGCTTCTTTTTTCTGGGTGGGGAGGGGCAACTGGGTCACTTGGGTTGAAACCTTGAACCTGCCACTGGTGAGGGTGGGTCCCTGACCCAGGATTTCCTCTGTCACAGGAAAAGTCTATCCAAGCCTGGGTCCCTATGTCCTCATGGGGAAGCAGTCCTGCAGCTGACACTGTGGCTTTTGGAGAGCCCCTTCCCCGTTCTGAATCTCAGCTTCCCCATTAGTACGCGGTTGCGGGAGGGGTTGGACTGGGCAGAGGTGCTGAAACCCTCGCTGGGCTTTGGAAACGCTGGACACCTTCCTTGTTCAGCATAGATTCCAGGTCTGCCAGTGGGACTTCTGATTTGGTAAGGCCAAGAGGGGACTTGGGAGTCTGCATTTGCCAAGTTTCTTAACTGATCGGATGTGCATTCAGGGTTGGGAATTGTTCCAACATCGTTCATGGTGATTGGCCTCACTTCACAGATGAGGAAACCCAGGCTCAGAGCTTGAGTAGCTTTCCCAGGATCGCTCAGCTCATAAGGGGCAGAGCTAGGACTGAAACTCTGGTCAAGTCCTTGCTCATGACCACAAAGCCACACTGCCTGTTAGGGAGGGCCTGGGGTTCAAAGCCAGGTCCACGAGACTCCAAGGTGTGGAGCCTATCCTGACCAGCTTGGCAGAGAAGTGGCCAGCATGAGGGTCTAACTGCTCACCTTGGAAGTTCCTGACTGAGCAAGGACTCTGTCTCTTCAGGTGTGTGCCCAGATGTGTCCGACACCGTGTGTCTGCCCCTGGCCACCACCCCGATGCCCGTTGGGGGTGCCCTTGGTGCTGGATGGCTGCAGCTGCTGCCAGGTGTGCGCACGGCGGCTGGGGGAGCCCTGCGATCACCTCCACCCGTGCGACCCCAGCCAGGGCCTGGTCTGCCAGCTGGGGGCGGGGCCTGGCGTCCAAGGGTCCGTGTGCCTCTGTAAGCAGGTTTGCGGGACTCAGGGAGGGTGCGGGGGAGGTCAAGGCCGTGGGCACCTGAGTCAGACAGCAGCCCTCCTCCCTCCACCTCCTTTCAGCCTGGCTTCAGGGGCACCTTCCAAGCCAGCTGCACCTGGTGGCCCGCGGTTCCCTGGGCCCCTTCCTGCTTCTCCCCTCCTGACCTTTGCCTGTGCCCACCCAAATGACCCTCTCAGCCTCTACCTGACCAAATCACAGCCAACCTTCAAAGCCGAGTCCCAAACCTCCCCCCACCTCCCAGAAACCCTCTAGCCTCTTCAATCCAGAAGCCATAGTCCCCTTCTGAGAGTTCTCCTGACCCCTGACTTAGGGCTGTGTGGGGCTCTGTGCGAAACACTTGCTGTGCAAGTCACCACCCTCCTGATAACCCTAAGGCAGGAAGCACTTTCAGACCCGTTTCCTAATGGAGGGAACAGGCTCAGTGGAACCAGCTGACATGCTTCACGTCACACAGCTTGGGACCTTTTCAGACAGGTCTAAGCAACGCCCCATCCTCTCCTCCTCCTGGACCACAGCTCAAATCCTGGGTTGCTCCTCCGCAGCGACCTTGATCACGTGGCCTTGGCACCCTCTGGCACTAGTTCTGATGACACTCTTGGCTGGGCCATTCTTCGTCCGTCCTGAGCATGGTGGGACATTAGCAGCCTCCCTGAACTGCACCTGCAGATGCTACTTAGCAGCCCTCCCTCCCCTCCTTGAGTCGTGACAGTCCCGGTTCAGACTTGCCAGATGTCCCCAGGGCACAATTATCCCCAGTGAGAACCGGTGATAATCAGAGATTGAAAGAGGTGAGAGATTTTTGAAATAGAATAAGCCTTGCGGAACAGTTTGCCTCTTTCTTCCAAGTGCATCTCATAACACTTTTTTTTTAGAGAGAGAGAGAAAGAGAATCAACTTTTATTTAGCTTTTCATGTGGCCCTCTTTCCTGGGAGACTTTGGTGTGTGTGTGTGGTGCTGGGGTTTGAACCTATGTACTCTCCCATGCCAGGCAAGCGCTGTAACCGCTGAACCACCACTCCAGCCCCCATCTCACACTTTTGTCAAAATAAGGAGGGAGAGAGAGAGAGAGAGAGAGAGAGGCTCATGAATCACTGACAAGAAATTCATCTGTAAGAAAAATCTTGCTAAAGAAAAACAACAAAACGTACAGACAGAAAGTTAAATGGTTTGTGCGATAGGAGGAGTAAAGAAAGAGGAAGGGATGATTTAAGCTCACAGATGATGGCTAATGAAAGTGCGTCTGAGGAAAAGCTCAGAAGTGACACTTAACTTCCACTGCTATTATTTAGATTCTCCCCGACAGAAGGCAGAGTTTATTTATTGAACTTGCAGCACCCTGACCTTGTGCCAGGCTTCACAAATATCAACTCATTTAATCCCACAACAGCCTTTTGAGATAGGTACTAATGGATCTTTTATTTTTATAAATGGAAAATACACGCACAGAGAGGTTAATCAACTTGCCCAAGGTCGCACAGCTCACAATGGCCCACTGGGATTTGAACTCAGGGAGCTGGCTTGGTGACTTTAGAATCCATCACTCTTCTGTTCAACAGCCCACAATTAGTACCTAGTGGCTGTTACTGTCAATCACTTTATTAAGGAACTTTTCTAACCTGCTCTTGATTCAGACTTAACACCTGCAGGCCAGAATTTTCTTGGTCTCTGGACCTTCCTGCAGTTCCCAGCCCTGGTCTGGCAATATGGTGGGTGCTCACGTATGTTTTATGATTTGCACCCAGTTTAGAGGCTGGAGCCTTTATGGGCCCAATTTTGCTTTATCCTTAATATGGAGGTAGAGTTTATCATTTCCCCTATTGTGCAGACGAGGGAACTGGAGCTTGTAGAGGATAAGTCACCTGCTTAGGTCACAGTTTGCAAGTGTCTACTGTTCCTGTTCCTGAAACAGACTCCCAGAGCAGAGGCAGGGCCCAGGAGTTCCCAGAGAACAGGACTGTGACCTGTGATTTGAGGCTGCAGGGGACTCAGTGGCAGGCATTATTGGGGGAACATTGGAGGAGGAGGGCTTTGGCAGCTGTGGGTGTGGCCAGACAGGGGAATTCAAAGCGTGCTAAGTTGGGAGGTGGCCGGTGACATCTGGGAGCACAAACAGACACACACAGTCCCTGCTGTGGGCAGTGGCACCATCTCCAAGCTGGTAACCAGGGGAGGTACTGAGAAACCTTGCTAAAACCACCACCCTCCAGCTGACTTTCCTAAACAAGCCTCTGTTAACCCGTAGACCTGGAGGCCCCAGGGCGGTGGCAGGCAAGAGATCTGGGCTTGGCCAGGCCAGGGTGGGGATTAAGATGCAGCTGCCCCTGTGGTTTCTAGGGAACCAGCAGCCACAAGGTCAGGGATTTGGAGCCAAAGGGCTGCGGCCTGGAGGAGCGGACTTGACCTTCCCAGAAGAAAAAGCAGAGCCCGCTCCCACTGGCTGGGCCCTTCCTGTGCACCAGGCAGGGTGAGATGCTTCCTGTCCTCTGGCCCATCTAATCTCCCTGGGGCCTGTGAGGGGTACCGAGACTCAGAGAGGTGAAGTGATGTGACCCTGGGTCCCCAGCTAGTGAGCCGGGAGCTGGGGTTTGAAGCTAAGGACTCTAGGTTCAAAACCCCTCTGTGTCTGGGGGTCTATTTGAAGTTTTCCCCACAAGCCATGGGAGGCCTGTTGGCCAATGAGTCCTGGCCCCGCACCCACTGGGGTGTCACCCAGCTTTCCCAGAAGCCTCCTCTCTCCTCCCCACCCACCTGTTCCTTTGCTCCAGGCGGCTCACATGCATCTTTCCAGGGCTCCCACTTCGTGCTGTCTGGACACGGTGACTCTTGGTCCCTCCAGTCATGGAGGCAGAATTGCATCTCATTCCCATCTAGGAGCAGAGTGACCCACGCACGAAGGACACAGCTACTATCGCTGGAAGTAGAAGGAGCTGGAACTGTTGTAGCAGAGCCTTAGGCCAGTCATTTCAAAGGGTGCTTCTTGAGGGTCTTGTGCCCCCAGGGGAATGCCAGGAGGAACACTCTTGCCCCAGCCCTCAAGAAGTTTGTGTCAGTGGAGGAAGTGACAATAAAGCCCCAATCTTAAGGGCATCATCCTGCGAGTGTCCTAAGCAGCTTCTGTGAGCCTTTCATTGTGCTGTGTACATATAACCCCATGTGACCTGAAGGTATGAATTACTGTAATTACAATAATCATTGCAATTATTCAGGCTACTCAGAGAAGTTAAGTAAGTTACCCAAAGTCACATAGCAAATTAAGCCCTGATGGGACAATGACGTCAACACAGCAGGACAATGAGATTGTTTAATGAAGTCCCTGAGTGTATAACATAGTTAAATATCATTTAACCCACAGTCTACATCTACTGATGACAACAGAGTAGCCAGGACCCACTGAATGTCTCCTACTTGTTGGATTCCTTCCATACATCATTTCATTTAGTCTATACCCCTTGTGAAATAAATACCATGGTATTCCATTTTGCTTGGGTAAACTGAGGCAAGGAGAAGTGAAATCACTTGGTCCACAGCTAAGAAAGGGCAAAACTGAGACCCAAACCTGGCC
This sequence comes from Aplodontia rufa, assembly GCA_004027875.1. Taxonomy (NCBI): domain Eukaryota; kingdom Metazoa; phylum Chordata; class Mammalia; order Rodentia; family Aplodontiidae; genus Aplodontia; species Aplodontia rufa. Next base: position 12,963 of record PVKS010014361.1, on the reverse strand, counting down.
CATCCTCTGGTGCATCCTGTGCAGGGACCCAGAAGCCACGCTCCTGCTGCAGGCTGGGGGTGCGGCTTTGATCTTGGGACCCGGTGGCTCTCCCCAGGGCCTTGCAGAGTTAAGGGTGGCCAGGGCTCGGGTTTCTCCTCCCTCTGCAGTGGGAGAGGACGACGGGAGCTGTGAGGTGAACGGCCGCCTGTACCAGGACGGGGACACCTTCCAGCCACACTGCAGACTACTCTGCCGCTGCGAGGACGGTGGCCTCACCTGCCTGCCGCTGTGCAGCGAGGATGTCCGGCTGCCCAGCTGGGACTGCCCCCACCCCAGGAGGGTGGAGATCCCCGGCAAGTGCTGCCCGGAGTGGGTGTGCGACCAGGCAGCTGGGCGGGCGGTCCAGCCCCCCCAGGTCCAAGGTGAGCGGGGCTGGGTGGCTCAGGCAGTGCCCTGGAGGTCACAGGAAGACCAAGGTCACGGCCTGCTGCAAGGTGGAGCTTTTAGATGCCAGGCAGGGGGACACTTCAGCAACTGGGAGACAGATGTGGATGAGGAGAACTGTAGGAAGGAGGATGGAGGTCGCAGGCCTCCCTAAGCCTGGTGAATCAAGCAGCTGCCCTGCAGGTGTATAATGTCAAATCATAAATAATTAAAAATAAAGGTCAGATGGCAGGCAGCGGAGGCAAGGGAGGGCAAGGATGCTTGACCCACATCCACGTAGAGAAATAACATAACATATACCGTTATAACATGACATTTATAATATATGAACGCCTATTACAATGTTATCCATACATTATTGCCTGAACTTATTAGAAGGAACTCAAAACTGAACCGAGCAAGGTGGTTGTCCCTGGGGCGTGAGCCTAAAACTGGGCAGAGATGGAGAAAGGACAGTCACCTCCTGCTACAAACTCCTCCATTTTAGAGTTGTTATGTTGCTTTTTATAAATTATAGTTACTGGGACTGGGGGTGTAGCTCAGTGGTAGAGCACTCGTCCAGCATGCCCAAGACCCTGGGTTCCATCCCCAGCCCTGAAAAAAAAAAAAATCATCGACATTACATGAATGTGACTTTTAAAAGATGGCTGGGGGTTGGTGCCATCGGTGACGCAGCCACAGTGGCAGGGACATGTGGCAGGTTCAGGGCGCGGAGCAGGTGCCAGGTCTAAGCCCAGATCCATCGCTGCCTCGCTGTGTGGTTCCGAGGAAGTTGTTTAACTTCTCAGCCTCAGTTTCTCCATCTGAGAAATGGGGTAAGAGCGCCCGCCTCACAGAGTCTGGGGGACTCAATGAGCAAGCGCAAGCAAAGAGCTGCGGGCAGTGGAGGCGCGGAGCCGCTGGAGTGTGGGAAATGACGCACGTCGGTCCTGGTCACAGGAGATACCAGTGCGTTCAGCTGCGTGAAGGCAGGATAGGCAGCCGTGCCTCCGCTCTGGGCAGGTGCGTGCACGGAGTGTGCTCACCTCCAGGGCCGCAGCTCCGCAGCCGTGGAGCCCCCTCCGGCCGGTTGAAGTCGTTTTTAATTGGGTCTGTACCGAACACTTTCCTCCCTTGCCGCTGTTCCCTAGGCCGTACTGTGTAGCAGCTATTCACACAGCTTTCACGTTGCGTTAGCCAAGAAGCGATCTAGAGAGGACTTAAAGTCTACAACAGGATTGTGCGGGTTTTATGCAAAAATTAAGCCATTTTATACAAGGGACCTGGCATCCACCAGGGGTCCTGGGACCAGTGCCCAACAGGCCTGGTTTGGCCTGAGTAAATTCTTCATGGCGGGGGACTGTCCTGGTCCTGGTCCTGATCATGCTCATGGTCATGGCAGGGGTGAGCAGCATCCCTGGCCTCTACCTGCCAGGTGCCAGTAGCATAGCCCCTGCCCCAACTGTGACAATCAAAATGTCTGCAGACATTGCCAGATGCCACCTCTACTTGACAACTGCTGGTTCTCAGGGCTAGAAGGAAGCAGACTTGGGGGAAGGAAAAGCTAAACCGTGGCAAGCCCACTGTCCTGTTCCAGGCACCAGATTCTTGGAATCTTCAACATCTTTGTCACCAGCTCATGGTTTCACCTCACACAGGTAGCACTTCCTGCCTGTGAGGTGCCATTTATCAGAGGAGCTTGGGGGCTCCGGAAAGGAGAAGCTCACCGTTTACTGGGGAAGCCTCGTGGCTGCCTGGTGACCGACATCTGTGGGGAGGTTGCAAGTTCCAGGCCCTGTGCCAAGCACCTCACATCCACAGTGAGGACCTTACCTGAGCAGGAGCTGAGGTCCAGAGAAGTCGGGCAGCTTCATCGGGGCTGCAGTGATCACCAGCAGGGGTTGCCGAGCCAGACCTCAGCCACTCACTCCACTTTCTTTCCACCAGGACACCAGTTTTCTGGCCTTGTTGCTCCTGAACCCCCTGGTGTCCCCTGCCCAGAATGGAGCACAGCCTGGGGCCCCTGCTCGACCACCTGTGGGCTGGGAGTGGCTACCCGAGTGTCCAACCAGAACCGCTTCTGCCGCCTGGAGACCCAGCGCCGCCTGTGCCTGCCCAGGCCCTGCCTGCCTGCTAGGAGCCGTGGCCCGTGGAACAGAGCCTTCTAGAGCCCCCTGGGAACGGAGTGATGGACCTGCTCCTCAGCAGGTGGCTGATGCCAGATGGCCCCTGCCCTTGCCCTTGGCTGCCGGCAAGAGTGCAGCTCGAGTCCACCACCAGCGCCAGGAGGACAGGAGCATTCACAAGCTGCCTGTTTCACCCAGACCTGAAGTTCGTTGGGGCTGCACGACTAGCCCCTTCCTTTGCAGCCCGGAGGCTGGCCAAGGCTTCCAGCCTCTTCTGCTCCTCTGCTGGCCTGCACACAGCCTCATCCACGGGAACGCGGGCGAGCTTTCTCCAACTTCCCTTTGCAGTTACACGGCAGCAGGTGCTGGCCAGTTCGCTTGGGGAAGGTGAAGAGGTGGTCACAGGTGTTCTGCCTCCTCTCCTGGAGTTTTGCAGAGGTGTCGCTGAAGCAAGGTTACACATGAACTCCCGGGTGGGGCTGTGCTGGCGAGGACACCCTCCCCACGTGGCGTAATTCAGTGGCTGGAACCTTTGTGCGCATCACAAGGCCAAATCACACTGTCCTGAAGAAAATCAGAAACCCACTTTGTAGTAGTGAGAACCAAGCTTTCCTGAGCACCCACCGCATGCAAGGTACTAAGCTCAGCACTCTGGGCAGACGCCCCAGCACCGAGAAGGGAGGGGAGGAGAATGAAGGCTCCCTCCCGGGGACCAGGAGCAGCCTGAAATAAACTAAGCCAAGTATGAAATTCTGTTTGGCAAATCATGTTTTATTGTTTTACATCCTCCTCCACGGTCTATCTGTATTTGTTTAAAAATAAGAACAGCGTTTCCATCAGGATACAACCAGGAAATTAGAAAACTCGGTGTTTAAACAGGGATTTCTTCTTATTAACCTGATTTTGTTGAGGGATAATTCACACATGGTTAATTGCACGGGTCTTCAGCTTACGCTTGAGTGAATCCTTACATAGGTGCACACCCAAGTGACCACCACCTCCATCCAGGTAGGAGACATTCCCATCATCTCAGGAAGCTCCCTCTGGCCCCTCCCTGGGTGTCCCCCCCTCCTCCTGAGCAGGCAGTTGCTGCTCCAATTGCTATCACCACGCACGGGTTTTGCCTGTTCTTAAACTTTACGTAAATAGAGTCATAAGCAGGTGCTCCTTAAAGTCTTCTTTCACTCAACATAGTTAAAAAAAAAAGCGGGGGGGAGGAGCTAACATACGGAATTTGTTACCCAGCTGAAAGAGATCAGCAAGCCAAGGAAGTCATAGCACCTCAGTGGCAGAGGGGGCAGAGGGACAGCCCAGCCTGGAAGCTGGCCCAGCTCGCAGGAGATGGAACCCAGAAAGGCTGTCCGCCCCCCAGGGGTACTGAGCATGTTAGGAGAAGCACAGTGGGGGCCTCTGCAGTTCTTTCCAAATCCAAGAGTGATGTGAAGGCAGGGGCTGAAGCTGAATCGATTATTTTATTTAATTTTTCATGTGGCTTTCGTTGGTCCGATACTTTGTTGTGTACGTGGTGCTGGGGTTCGAACCCACAGACTCGCACATGCAACGCAAGCACCGCAAGGGCCGTAATCGCAGAGCCACCTCTCCACCCCGACTCTCTCCCTTTCTGAAGTTTTCAGAGCCAGAGGTCCTGGGCGTGGCCTGGCTGTCCCCAGGGAACCTTCCACACTCATTTCTTTAGCTGGGCTGGGGCTATAGAGTGCCCTGGGCCAAATGCTCTAGACAAAGCTCCTGCACTGGGGACCCTGGGTCCTGCATCCTCCTCCAAGGTGAAGGTAACAACGATGATGGCGTTTTTCCATAGTGAAGGGCAGCAACAGCCTTAGCAGACACCCCTGCCTGCCAGGACACCCAGCGCCCTCTCCATCCTGATCGATGACAACTCTGGGGAGCAGCGAGCACACAGCTAGGGCCTGCAGGCCCCACCCTGGGACCTGCCCACCAGGTCAGTGCCGGAGGCACTCACACACCAGCTGGGAGCAGCTTCCAACACCCGCACTTAGTGAGTACCTGCTGTGTTCTTGGTGTGCTCTGTTCGCTGCCTTACTGAACATGATTGGTTGTCACGATCCCCATCCCACTGCAGAGAAACTGAGGCTGGTGTCGTAGAATCACGCTCACCATCCTGGGCTGGAAAGTCAGAACCACGCCTCCCATCTTCTTGTCTTCCTTCCCTTCCTCTTCCTTCTTTCTTACATTTTTAAATGAAGTACAATATATATATATACAGAGCAAAGTGTTCTCTTGGTCCAGTTTCCACGCACAGAACCTGTCTACAGCGGCACCCAGCTGGGGAGCACCAGGCTGGACACTGGGGTAGTTTCCAGTTTGGAGCCACTGAGCAGAGCCTTCTGGTACGGGTCTTCTGCTGGCCTTTTGTAAACATTCCCATTGGACATTTATCCAGAAGGGTGATTGCTCAGTTGGGGCCTATATTCTCTCTGCTGGATCAGATTATCCCCCAATATAATGGAAGAATCTACACATAATAGGTGTTGGAAAAACCTTGTTGCAGAAACAAGAAAAAAGAGAGCTAATATTTATCGAGTTCTAACAGCATACCTAAGCGTCTTTCTGTAATGACTCAACTTGACCCTCATAATAATCCTTTGAAGTAAGTATCGTTACGTTCATTTCACAGAGAGGGAAACTGAGGTACAAAGAAATTAAGGAAAACCCCAATTTTGCACCATTCAAAGTTGCAGAACCAGGATTCGCAGTCAGAGAGCCCCGGCTCTGAGCTGCCAGCCACACTGAACGCAGCTGCTGGCGCGAGTCAGGGGAAGGTGGACCGCCACCCCGCCGGAGCTGCAGTGGGCCCAGGAGAGGTGGACAACACGCAGAAGTGGCGGAGCTGATTCGCGATCGCAAAGCCTCAAGGAGGGACATGTGGTGCTGCAGAAAGATGACAAACACGTCCCCGGGCTTTCTGCTGCGGGTTGGGAGAGTTGTCGGGCCATGAACAGGAAGACAGAGGTGAACCAATTTAAGAAACAGGAGGGGGCATCCCAGATGCTCTGACTGCGGAGACAGTCCTCACCAGGGCAGTGTGGCTGGAGATCGGTGATTGAGATGGGTCAGGTCAGAACAAAGAGCTCACCTCTAGGCAGTGAGAATCTGAGTCCCTGTGCAGAGTGAGGGGGTGCAGATTGTCACCCTGGCTGAGCTGGTTTCCTCTCGGAAATAGAAAAGGGTTCCTGTGGATGTCCTTGAGCATGGCCTCTGGCCACCCCTTCTGCAGGCAGCAGGCCTCAGAGGCTGCCCACCTGGCCGCCTTGCCTCTGCCCAGAGGCACGCTGCAGCCACCTCTGCTCTCCCTACTTCCACCCTCGCTCCTTCCACTTCCAGCCGGCAGCGCCTTTGAGCACACTGTAGGATTTCCTCACTTACAGTTGTTGTTTGCAGGCAGATTCCGTAAGTATTAGAACTCCTTTTGTCTGCTCTGTTCAATCCCAGGACTAATCGCAATGCCTGGTATACAGCCAGGTTCAGTCATTGCATGAACGAAATAATCTTGTCTTGCTTGGAGGAAATATTTGCAAATCATACTTCTGATAAAAGGTTAATATTCTAAAATAGGTAAAGAACACAACTCAATTGAAGAAAGCAAATAAATCAATTAAGAAATCTGCAAAAGGATCTGAGAGGACATTTCTCAAAAGAAGACATAAAAATGGCCAACAGGTCTCTGAAAAGATGCTAAACATCCCTGGTCATTTGGGAAATGCAAATCAAAAGCACGATGAGGTATTGCCTCATACCTGTCAAAATGGTTATTATCAAAAAGAAAAAAGTTAATAGGAGTAGGTGTTGATTTAGATATGAGGTGTCCCCCAAAAGCTTATGTGTGAGAAATGCAAGAATTTTCAGAGGTAAAAAGATTAGATTATGAGAGGTGAAGCCTGATTGGTGTCAATCCTCTGATATGGAATAACTGGGTGGTAACTATGGGGCATGGCTGGAGGAGGTGGATCAATGAGGTGTGCCTTTGGGGTTTCTGTTTTGTCCTTAGTGAGCAGAGCTCTCTCACTCTCTCTCTCTGCTTCCTGGCTGCCTCTGCCACTGCATTCTGCCATGATGTTCTTGCCTTGCCTCAGCCATAGAGCCATGGAGTCTGCCAACCATGGACCGGAACCATAGCCAAAATAAACTTTTCGTCCTTCAAGTTGTTCTTGTCAGGTCTTTCAGTCACAGCAACACAAAAGCTGGCTAATAGAGTAGGTGAGGACGTGGAAGAACAGGAACCCTTCCACACCAATGGTGTCCTCTAATTAGCCATTAGAGAAACCAGGACAGAAGTTCTGTAGAACTAAAAAGGGACATACCAGGTGACCTAGCAATCCTGCTGGTGGACACAGGATTTGAAAGCAGTATGTTGAAGAGATATCTGAACTCCCATGTTCATTGTGGCATTATTCATAAAAACCAAGACACTGAATGGACCAGATGACAGGATGAAGAAAATGTGGCATACAGACACAACGGCATACCATAGCCTTTAAAAATAAGGAAATTCTGATCTGTTTAGCAATGCAGATGAACCTGAAAAACATTGTGTGCTAAGTGAAATAAGACAGGCACAGGAAGACAAACACAGCAGGGTCTCGCTGTGTGGAATCAAAGTAGAGAGTAGGACGGGGTGGTTACCTGGGGTCTCAGGGTTGGGGGGAACAGGAAGATAGTGGTCCAAGGGTCCAAAGGTTCAGTTAGACTTTAGTTAACAATGCTGCTAATTGCTAACAGTAAATTTCATATGTTATCCCCACAAAAAATGACAGATATTTGAAGTAATTGGTGCATTAATTAGCTGAATTTAATCAACCCAAATTGTGTGCAAATGCCATAACGCCACTTTGAACCCCATCAGTATACACAATCACAATTTGTCAATTTACAATAGAATCAATCTAGCTTTCTTTTCAAAAAGAGATATAAAAGGGCTTAGGAAAGAAAGCACATAGTTGAAAAACTGAAACAACTTCCCTGTTCACAGGGTTTCCCATGGCTATGACTGCGTGGACCTGAGCTCACATCACCCCAATACCCAATTCTAATAGTTCTCAAAGTGTGGGCCCAGACTGGTTTTCATCAGCCAATCCTGGGAACTTGTTCAAATGTAAATACCTTGTGCTCCATCACGTACCTACATAAGCTCTTGGGGTAGGGTGTAGAATTCTGCATTTTAACGAACTTCCCACCTGGTTAAAATCTGTGTAACATTTAAAATTAAGAGTGGGCTTTGAAAGCATTTTTTTGGAAGAGGAAAACACAAATGTGCTGTTGCCCCCTAGTGGCACACTCGTGCATACACAGCCCAGGGGCTGCCCGCAGCAGGAGGCCCGAGAGGCCCAGGTTCCGGCTGTAGACTCCTCTTTCCCAGAGGTACAGCCCCATCTAGACAAAGGAAGGAACTTGCCCAAGGCCTCAGAGTGAAGCAACCATAGATAGAGGTGAACCTAGAATTCTTTTCCAATTTGTGCTGGATACAGCTGCTTTCTTTCCTGGAAAATATTAAACAGATGCCTGTGACAGCCAGCACCTGGCACCTCCATCTGTCCCCTGGATGATTCCCCAGCCCTCAGCACAAGTTCAGCTCCTCCTCACATCAGCCACACCATACAGCCAGGAGGATCTTTCTCGAGCACAACTGTGGCTATGTCATTCTGCTTCAACACCTCCAAGACCCAGAGTTGCCCTCCAGGTTGGGTCCAGAATCCTTCCAGGAGGTCACAGGCCTGCTGTGTCTTCCAGATTCTTCTATGTTCCAACCACACTGGATGGTGGGGATGCCCCACTTTCTGTCTGGGTAGGATGAGGCACTAATGGCTACCATGTTTCTTTTTTTTTTTTTTTAAGAGAGAGGGACAGTGAGAGAGAGAAAGAGAGAAACAACTTTATTTAGTTTTTCACATGGTCTTAGTTGCTCCAACACTTAGTTGTGTACGTGGCGCTGGGGTTTGAACCCGGGTCCTTGTGCTTGCCAGGCAAGCGCCGAAACCGCTGAGCCACCGCTCCAGCCCCATGTTTCTTGAGTTAACAGAAAGTTGGCCTGCCTCTCCACCGCTAAAATGTGGCCCTGAGGTCATGTGTTAGCTGATTCTTGAGAATTCACCTTTTTGCTCTCCTACTGTAATTAATTAATTATGGCATCAGGGAGAGCCTAAGTGCAGGGACCCAGCCTCCTGATCTCCATGGGGTTGGCTGGGAGACCTGGTCTAGTGTCCACATCACGTTGGTCCAGTCCTTACTCATGTCACATTCACTGCCCCCACCCGTCACTGTGTTCAGAGTGATGTCTCACATCTCGGGCTGCTCTAGGTCTGTTCAGTGAGCCACTTGGCAGCTCCTCTCCCACCTGGAGCCCTGAGAGAGTCGAACACAGGGAACTGACTTTGACTTCCAGCCCCTGCTCACCTCAAGAACTGGTCTCCAGGTCTCCCTAGTCCTTCTGCACCTCTCTGTCTGAGATATCCCATTCAAGTCCCATTCTCCCTATCTTGATACCTGCTCTGATTAAAGTGCAATGTGGTATCCACACTGCCTCACCCCTTGCTCTGGGTGATCAGTTCAGGGTCCCAGCATGGCCTCTGCAGAAGGCAAAGTCCTTTTGAGTCCCTTCCCCAACTCAGGACAAACACTAAAACAGAAGTTCTGAGACAAAGCCAATCGCCATCTTCCACTGGCTGTTGAGACTGGAGTTTGCTCTGCTCCTACCCTCCAGCGGGCCTGGTGAGGAGCAGGCTGCCAGGTCAGTTTCAGGTGGCTGGAGGGGGCAGGGCTTCAGGCGGCCCTTGGGTGCTAAGGAACAACCAATCAGGCCCTGACAGATAAACCCCAACGGCATCTCGCAATCACCCGATGATCGATGGAGTCACCAGCCAATCTCCGAGGGATTTGAGACCCCCAAACTTCCCCTGCCCACCCCAGACTATAAAGTCATTGCCCAGCCAGGGCCTCATGTGACTTCCCTGGCTGCCTCACTCTGGTGGACTGGTGAACTTCACCGGACAGCCTATTCCCAATAAAAGCTTTGCTTTTTGGTCACCCGCGTCTGATTTTACTCGGGCCTCTGCAGCTCTCGATGGCAGGCAGTGCCTTCCAGTGTTGCCGCAGACCTCGGCAGCTCACTGTCAAATTCTTCCTCCTAAGTTTTTGCCTTGAGAATTTAAAGAATGAAATCCATAGACCACAATGAATGAATGAACGGGTGAATGATTTACTGAAGGACCAGGAATATAACTCGTGCACTGTGCAAGATAGCCCCTAGATAATAGGCTTTCTCCACCTGAGTGTGCTCAGTTAGGGGTCACTTGGGTCACTGCTGTTGGTCCAAACTTATACAAATTAGGGTTTGAGAAAAGTACTAATGCTATTGGTTCAAATTTATGCTAATTAGGGTTTGGAAACCCACTAACACCATTGATCATATCTCAAGTCCCAACTTACACTCAGTTTTGCCTTGCTTTCATTTTCTGCTTGTCACAGAAGCAGGAGGTTGACATTAGTGAGTCACGCATGCTCAGTGCAGGGAAGGGGGGCTGCTGTCTGGAGCTGCAGCAGTGTGGAGTGGAATCCAGCAGCAGGCACCTGTACTGTGCCTGGCCACCCACAGATGGCAGGTTGGAGCTGGTGCGCTTTGACTCACCTGGGCTCTGGCTCACCTGCCTCAGGTCCTCTGCATCCGCATGGCGGGCTTCATGCAGCCACAGGCTGTGCTTGCTTCCCATGCTCTGCCCCTCCACGCTCCATCACTCAGCTGCTCCATTGCTCCCAGGACGTTTGGCGGCAAGGACCCCTAGGCCAGCTAGCTGCTCAGCTTCGGATCAATATGATAACCAAACTTTAAAGTGTGTGACACAGCGCTTCATTATTAACACATGTACAACAAAATCTACTCTAATTACTATGATTTCAGTGTGGTGAGAGTATAAACAGTATTTCGGGGGTATCTACAACAACTTCACTGAGATGTGAAAATATCTGTGATTTCTATTGGCAACAAATGATACTGCTGATGCTACCGTTGTCTGCATTCATAATTGAGGGAAATGTTAAATGTCAGAGACGGTGCAAATAAAGATGCAATTATTTTCCCTTTCAAGTTGTGAATCCCTGAATTCCATCCACAGAAACTGTTGGGGTCTGTTGTCCTTGGGGTAGGAATCTCAGTTTTAAAGCATGACAGGACCGCAAGCAGGAGCCTGGGTTCCGGGTGACAGTGTGGAACAGATTGGGCAACACGTATTCAACCTAAGGGAGAGGCTAAATTTTTTTCAGGAACATGGAGTCTCTGAGATGAGGCCTGAGTCCCAGATGTGCGACCCTGAGCAAGTCTGAACTGCAGTATCCTCATAAAGAAAATGCAGACTATGAGCCCTGCTGTGGTCTGAATGTGTGTGTTCCCCAGAACTCATGTTGGAGCAACCCCCAAGGCGATGGTATGCAGAGGTGAGGTTTGTGGGAGGTGAATCAGGTGTTGCCCTCAAGGATGGGATTAGTGCCCTTGCAAGAGGCCTGGGGGAGCTTTCCATCACATAAGGACACACAGAAGGTGTCGTTCCTCACCTGACACTGAATCCACTGATGACTGGATTGTGGCTTCTCAGCCCTTGGAGCTGTGAGTGACAAATTTGTGACTATTTTTCATTAATTACCCAGTGTAAGGTATTTTTGTTGTGGAAGCCTGAGTAGACTAAGACAGTCCCAGTCTGGTAGGACTGTGAGGATTGTTAGTCAGCTTTTAATGCTATGGCCCAAATACCTGACAAGATCAGCTTAGAGGGGGAAAGATCTATTTTGGCTTACAGTAAAGAAGATTCGGTCCACAGTCAGCTCCTCCATTGTTCTGGGCCTGTAATCATGGTGGAAGGGCAGGGCAGGGGAAAAACCGCTCAGCTCGTGGAAGCAGGGGAGGAGAGAAACAGGGGGGGAGAGAGCACTAGAGAGAGGCCAGAGAGAAGATACATCCTTCCAAGGTGCATGCCCAGTGGCCATCTTCCTCCATCTGGGTCCCACCTCCCTGAGGTCCATCTGGTTCTCAGTGGATTAATTCATTGTGAGGATTAATCCACCGATGAGGTCAAAGCCTCATGAGCCATTCATTACCTAAAAGCACCCCCTCTGAATGTTGCTGCATTGGGGACAACACGCGAGCTTTTGGGGCCAATTCCACGCTATGGAGTCGCTTCCACGGTTAGCTTGACAACGTTGCTCTTTACCTACCTGGTTAACCAGTTCACCAGGTTAACCAGTGCCATGTGTGGATGCAATACTCCTGCTGCAGGCCTCCTGGATGCTCATGGCAAGCAGGGCACTGGGCCCCTTGGGCGTCTGCCATAGAGTGACATGTTCGCCAAGAGTCAGTTGAGTTTGTCCCCAAAACAGTTTGCACCAGCCACAGTTGTAACTGTAAGGAAGTAATTGAATTCAACAGCCGTTAAGCTGGTGAGATACGAGTGCAAAAGGAAGAGATCTATTTTTATGAGAACTCAATAAGGATTAGTTGCTAAAATGAAATACTGTTAAATTAGGTGTAGAAGAAACGATCACAAAAGATTCGTTAAACAAAAACAAAATGCAAGAGTCTAGGGGAATTCTACAGTCACGTTGCTACACAAGTGTCTGCAGGCCCTCACTTTACTTTAAGCCAAAATTGGAAATCAGAAGACAGATTGTGGCTAGAGTTTATTTAAAGAGGACAATGTGCAAGCCCATAATACCTAACAAAGCCTAGATTGGAAAGTGAGCGTATGTTTATGCTTTCAAATGAACAGAATGTTCAGGGTGTACATCCTCGAAAAGAATTCCCTGCCTTCTTGATTAGCTGACTAAGCACTGGTCCCAACTGAGCCAGATACACAAGCTTCTTGAAATATTATTCCCACCTTCTGGGTGAATAAACTGAGGCTCAGGGTAACGGCAGGGGTGAAGCCCACATTGAAAAGCAGCCAGTCGGGTTGCAGTCTGCAGTCTTACCGCCATCTCTATGATGATGTAGCTGTCCTCTATCCGTCCTGTCCAGTGTAGTAGCCAACCTTGAGGTGCTACAGTGCAGTACAAGAACTGAGCTTTTAAACACAGCTCAATTTTAATGAATTTAACTATAAATGGCCCACATAGAGCTAACGGTTAAGTAGGGGCAGTGCAGCTCTGGGCTTCGTTTTTCCGGCTTTCTACTCTTGTGTCTTTGCTTCACCCTTTCCAGTCCACAATGTTTTGTGAATTTCAAGCCCTGCTCTTTCAGATTCCGCTGTCTCTTGATTCCAGCATATCATGCTGCCTGGGGAACAGGAGGGTTGGACCTGGGCAGGAGGAAGGGGCAGGCCTCTGTCCACAGCGACTGAGCTCCAATTACTGTATAGTAGCAGGGATGACACCACGCCAAGCTCCTTGCTGGCAGGAAGGGCCACTATTAGGA
>PVKS010014360.1:0-48524 GCA_004027875.1 Aplodontia rufa | reverse complement strand
ATTCTATACCTAGAAGACCCACTAACATCGGCCAGAAAACTCCTAGAGCTTATAGGTGTTTTCAGCAAAGTAGCTGGCTACAAGATCAACTCCAGTAAATCACTAGCGTTTCTTTACTCCAGCAACATATTCACAGAAGAAGAAATCAGGAAATCTCTCCCATTCACCATCACTTCCAAAAAAATGAAATACTTGGGCATTCATCTTACAAAGGGTGTTAAGGACCTTTACCAAGAAAACTATCAAACACTAAAAAAAGAAATTACAGAAGACCTGAGTAGATGGAAAACACATTCCATGCTCATGGTTAGGCAGAATCAATATAATAAACATGGTAATTCTACCCAAAGCCCTATACAGATTCAATGCAATCCCCATCAAGATCCCTATGGCATTCTTCACAGATATAGAAAAAGTAACTCTCAAGTTCATATGGAATAACAGGAGACCCAGACTAGCCAAAACATTACTCTATAGAAAGGAAGAAATAGGGGTATCTCAATCCCTGACCTGAAATTATACTACAGAGCCGTAGTAGCAAACACAGCATGGTATTGGTATCAAAACAGAACCAAAGATCAGTGGAACAGAATAGAAGATCCTGAGACAAAACCCCATATCCTTAACTATTTGGTATTTGATAAAAGGGGCAAAAGCATAGTGTGGAAGAAAGACAGCCTGTTCAACAAATGGTGTTGGAAAAACTGGACAGCCATATGTTGACAACTAAAGTTGGATCCTTATCTTTCACCCTGCACAAAAATTAAATCAAAATGGATCAAAGACCTGGATATTAAGCCAACAACCTTAAACTTACTAGAAAAAGAAGTAGGGTCAACACTACAGCATATAGGAGTCTGCAGCTACTTCCTTAACAAAACTGCCATGGCTCAAGGTGTAAAATCAAGAATAAATGAATGGGATGCAATTAAACTAAAAAGTTTTTGCACAGCTAAAGATCTAGTCAAGAGCATCAAGAGAGAACCTACAGAATGGGAGAAAACCTTTGCCTGCTACACCTCAGACACAGGGCTAATATCCAGTATATACAGGGAACTAAAGAAACTAAACTCCAAACTCACAAATAATCCAATCATTAAATGGGCTAAAGAACTTAAAAGGAACTTCTGTACAGTGGAAGTCAAGAAGGCCCATAAGTATATGAGAAAATGCTCTACATCATTAGCTATAAGGGAAATGCAAATCAAAACTTCAATGAGATACCACCTCACTCCTGTTAGAGTGGCAAATTGAAAAATTCTAACAATAACAGATGCTGGAGGGGCTGTGGGAAAAGAGGAACACTGTTACACTGCTGGTGGGACTTCAAACTGGTTCAGCCACTATGGAAAGCAGTGTGGAGAATCCTCAAAAAAATTAAGGATGGAACCACCTTATGATTCAGCTATCTCACTTCTGGATATTTTCCCAAAAGAGTTAGAATCAGCATATGATAGTGATGTGGCTTCATCAATGTTCATAGGAGCTCAATTTACTATAGCTAGACTGTGGAACCAACCCAGATGCCCCTCACTCAAGTAGTGGATACAAAAACTTTGGTACTTATATACAATGGAATTCTACTCAGCCATTAGAGAAGACAATATTATGGCTTTTGCAGCCAAATGGATGGAGATGGAAAGAATTATGCTCAGTGAAGTATCCCAATCTCAGAGACTCAAGGGCCGAATGGTATCTTTCATTTGTGGAAACTAGAATACATGGAGAAGCAGTAGGTTAGATGGCTAACCTAACAATATCTTCAAATTGTATGATTCTCAATGTAATAGGGGGATGGCTCCCTAGGTTACTTGGAAGCATAGGGAGAGGGATGGGGATGGGGTGTATGAAGAACTCCTAGGAGACTGGAGAGTGGGAATATGGGGGAACCATCTCAGAAGCAGTTGTCGTTCCTCTACGAGATATTCATTTAACACAAGATTTCTTCTGGGGAAAACAGCAACAGGGGAAACCCAAGCTGGCATCCATGATTTGGCATTATCCTTGGATAACTAAGTATATATACATTGGTCATTTACAGTTTGATAATGTTTCCCCTTCAGTTGTATCTCTATATACATCTAATAAAAAACAGATAAAAAAAGATAATTCTTAGATCTTGGAACCACATATTTCTGCTCTTTGATTCTTTGATTAGATTTATTACAGGATTTTTATGACATCCAAA
Organism: Aplodontia rufa; assembly: GCA_004027875.1. Taxonomy (NCBI): domain Eukaryota; kingdom Metazoa; phylum Chordata; class Mammalia; order Rodentia; family Aplodontiidae; genus Aplodontia; species Aplodontia rufa. The sequence continues at coordinate 46,336 of PVKS010014360.1, read as the reverse complement.
GTATGAGATATGGAAATAACTTTTAAGCAATGTTTCATATATTGCAGCATGGTCTAAAAATGTTCTAAAGTTAAAAAACAAGTAACACTAAAACATTCTATATTAAAAACTCTCTAAGACTAGTATTATATGATAAAAAATAATGTCCCATCTTAAATTTTTTATGTAACTTTTGTTTATTTCTTGTGATCATTTTAATAACTACTTTGAGGAAAAAGACTTCACAGGAACTCTAAGAGGGTTCCACTAAATTGTGATTTCTCTTGATTATTATAAATATTAATTGCCATTATTTGATCATTGCACACTATGTGATCCTATCAAATTATCATAATGTAACTCATAAATATATACAAATATTATGTCAATTAAAAATAACACAAAAATGACTCTTTTGTAACTTGACTTCTAGAGAAATAAATGTTGTTACTATCAATAGAGACTGCCATGGACCCAAAGACTTCAAGGCACTAGGTATTAAGTCTGGACTATGGAATTTTTAAGTCTTTTCAATCTGTTTGGCAAATCAGAAAAAAAAAGTTTCAAAATGAAAAAAAGAAATAGCCTGAATTTATTTCTGTCTTTGATAAGCATTTCTTCTAAAATAGAAAGAGAAAATCTACAGTTTGACATGAAGATATACAGATAAGAATATGAAATGTGTTTATCTGAAAGAGAACCACATCTCCAAGGTAAGAGGTAGCTTCCAGTTGTTTTCTTATTCAGAATAAAGTTTAAAAATTCCATAAGCTAACTCACTTTTCTCATGAATCATTTAAAATTAATAGTAGTTCAGTAAATATAAAATTCAAACTTTTTTATTCGTTTTTTATTTGTTAAAGATAGTATTACAATTAGGATGGAATCATTGTCATACAATCAAGAACAAATGTATAATGGCAGAGCAAGCCAAGGCTAATGCCATTCCATGGTTTCTCCTCTTGTGTTTCCCATGATTCCATGTTTCTTTTTTGCCTCTAGAAAGACTTGCTAGTATTTAGGGCACATATGTGTATGTATCATTTATAATCTAAATCATATTTTAATTTGTTTATTCATTTAACACATTTATTGCACTTCCACTATGCTTGAAACTTTGCAAGGTTTTTTGTTTGTTTGTTTGTTTGTTTTTGGTATCAAGAATTGAAACCAGGGGTGCTTAAGCACTTGAGCCACATCCCCAGTCCTTTTTATATTTTATTTTGAGACAGGGTCTCTCTAAATTACTTAGGGTCCATTAAGTTGCTGAGGCTGTTTTTGAACTTGTAATCCTTCTGTCTCAGCACCCCAAGTCTCTGGGATTACAGGTGTGCACCACTGTTCCCAGGTAGATTTGTGACTTTCTTAAGGACAGATTTGTTAAAGCAAAAAAAAAATTTGAGTAGAAATGTTATTTATTGAGAAACAAAGAAGACTCACTATCAAGTCTCTAAATTCTCCTATGATAGCCATATTTCCATAGGTATCTCATTCTTTTTCCATTCTTGTTACCTGAGAAAATTCTACTATTATAATTTTTTAAATGTATCTGCCTGACAGTTCTTTATGGCAACGTGTTGTGAAGACTATTTTTATGCAAACTTTGGGTTAATGAATAATAGTTTAGGAAATTATTGTCTCTTTTGGTTGCATACAAAACTACCAGAAACATGACAAAAAATATTATGGTAACAGAAACATATTGCTCCGTTTTTCACTTTCCACATCTTATTTCCTCCCTTCTATGTTTAGAAGGAATGATATTATCCATATTTATTATAAGCTCACTACTAATTCTAAAAACCCATTTCACATCATTGTCCAACTTCCTTCTTGTCCATTCAGCCCTCCTGAGAGAGAGACTCTCATGGTGCCTCTACTGCTGTTGTATCCAGGCATCTTTCTTCACCTCAGGCCCAAAGCAATATCGCTGACCAACCAGGGACTGGAACCTCTCAAACCATGAGCCAAAATAAATCTCTCCTTCAAGCTGTTTGTGTCAGTAATTTTGGTCACATCAGTGTAAAGTTGACAAATACAATGTGTTAGCTAAGGTTTTAGAGATACAGTCAAATTAAAACTGATTCATGACAGATTTTAAACAGGGAAAGAAGGGGCAACTTTATTGATAAACTTTGCAATAGTTACAAAGAATATGTGTTCTCTGACCACTTTACGTGGACACTCCATCTGTTAGAGTGTGTCTGACACTCCTGTGAAATCCAGTTGAATAGAAGTTTGAACATCATCAACCTTAATTTGTTTGAACTCAAGGAAAATAATAATTGTGCTTATTAATGCAAGGATTTGAGTGACATCAAGTGCTTAAAATGAGTGAAGTGCAGACGCATGGCCCTTTGAAACGCAGTAAATGATGGTGCTGGCATGTGTCGCTGATATGAAGTTTAAAAAATAAGAAAAAGTATGACAGTTATCAACTTTTATGTCATTTTTATTGTATAGTATAACCTAATATTTATTCTGATGCCATAATTAAGTTTATGTTTGATCAGATGAGTTATTATATCCCTGGTATTTTCCAATTATTTTTTTCCTCAGATTTTATTTTGAATACTATAGTGAAACACCATCAACATCTGATGAAATACTGAATTAACAGGAAAAGAAACCAGTATTATTAAATAAAAATATAATAATAGTAATAATGACTAATATATTTTAGATGCTTTATATATCAGTTAATGTGTTTTATGCATTACCTTTATTATATCATTATCCCAGGAGTTATATAAGTGAAATATTATGTCCATTTTACAGATATAATTAAAACCTAAAGGGGTTATGCTCCTAATAGCACATTTGTGGTACGTGTGGAAGACTTTATGAGAGCTGCAATGTTTTAAGATGATTTTGGGCTAATTACCTGCTAACAAACTTTGTAGAACATTATTGATGCCAACTATCAAATAAAGCATAAAGATGTCCACCAATGAGAAATAATAAAATATATCCTGTGTTTACTGGTGATTTTGTATTTGAAACCGTCTAAACTACTTATGTCATGTAAATGTACAAAACCAACCTTATCAACTTATCTAGAAATATACTTTGCTTATGAAAGGAATATATTGTTTTTAACTATTAATGATGTAATAAAAATGGAATGTTATATCTTTTATTCTTCACTAGAGTTTCTCAACCTGGGCCAGATCATTTTTTATGGGGGTTGGGGTGAGGCATATTTTGAATTGTAGCATGAATTCAGCCACACATGCCCAGAATCAGTAATGGATGCATGTGCTAATCCTGTAAGGAATTTCTCTGTTAGTAGTCTTCACTTCTTTATTTTTATAGACTCATCCTAAAACAGTGCTGAAAAATTTGGCCACTTAACATGGAGCAGGCAATTGTGGATGACGCTAAATCACCATTCTCTTGCACTTAGGGCCAATGGGAGTTGGATATTACTTTAAAAAATTTTTTTATTTTTTATTTTTCCAATGAAACAATATAATATGTTTATATTCTGAAAATTAGAGTTACACTCTAGAGGATATAACTTTTAAAGTTGAAAAATTACATCATGGCAGAAATTAATTTCAAAATTCTATCATTATACTCAAGACTCTTCTATTTGCAAAATCTACTCATCATGTATGGTGAAAGCAGTCCAAATTTCCCAATTTTATGTTTTGTCTTAATTTGTATTGATTTTAGGGAATTGATATCTAATTCAAGGTGGGATGTTTCAATGAACTAATGGCAAAAAGTCAACAATTAACTCTTTATATCCTTGGTAAAAAGAATAATGTTTGCTTTTGAGTTTTTTCTTTTGTTTTTCTAACTGACATAGTAGAAAGAAGTAATAAGGAGAATGGATTTAAAAATTAATAAGAACAATTTGTTTAGTTAAAAAATGGAAGCAATTGTGACATAAGGTGAGGTCATGACTAAAATTTCAAAGACAATTTTAGTAAAATTTTCACCTAGCTGTCTGACTGTGGCTTGTAAGGTTTCAGGCATATTTAAAATAAAAAGTGAAGACAGCACTAACTGAAAAAATTTTCAGCCTCCTTTTCCTTCAAAAGTTTTATATATGCACTCTTGGTACCAGAAAAAATGTAAGAAATAAATGAAATAGGAAGTTTGGTGGTAGTTTATTTTTAAGGGTCACATAAGATATATATTTATAGATCCTCTCAACATTTCATTAAAATGTATATAAATTTACAAAAAAAATAACAATTCTCAACAACATTATAAGATGTTGTTAAGTAATAGCCTGAGAAAAATTTCAATGAACTTCATGGCTATTCTTTTTCATGCTTTTCAAATATTTCACTTGTCCTTTCTAAACATGGAATTTAATTTTTCTATTTCTAGATTCCTTTACCAACATATTTATTTTATTTTTTGGAAAAACCAATAGTAGTTCCAATAAGTTCTTAGAGATGGTTAGAAATTACTTTTTGACTTTAATTTGTGTGTGTGTGTGTGTGTGTGTGCGCGCATGTGTTTCTGAAGATTGAACTCAGGACCTGTGCAAGCTAGGAAAGTGTTCTACCATTGAGCTATACCCAATACAGTTTTTTTTTTAAATAAAGTAACTTATAGTTATTTTGCATTAATACTTGAAATTTTCCTTCATAGTTGTGAAAACAAAAATAAGCAAATAGAATGTATGAGACAAAATGGAATTAATTTTGGAGTTATCTGTGATTTTATCTATAAACAGCTACCCAGTTCCAAACTTGTTGAAAATAAATTAGCCGATGGGACATATTGTAGGATCCTAGAGAGCAATGCTAAGTTAGGCATAAGTTTAAATTCATTAAGTTTAAGATAACTTCCCCAGGTAGAACAAGAATTCCTCATGGTGTGATAACCAGAGAAACAAAAATGTTAATGTCTGTCAAGTCTCTTTACAGAAGCCTTATGATAACAGGCAACTAGCTGTAGGACATTTATTCCCAATTGATTTTAGAAGGAAAAACATATCCAGGCATACCAAAAATGGATTCTAAACACCCAATCCCATAATACTAAAATAATGAAAAAGGCATGGATGAATTTTATACAAGCTTTCAAATGCACAATGGGTGGCTAACTACCTGAAAGAAAACTATGGAGTACCCTTTTAGAACATGAAGTTTCTTTGGTCAAGTAAAGAACCTTATTTCAACTACTTTGTATGCTCATGTTCTGGCATATTGGGTTTTCTTCAAGAGAAGCATGAATTTACTTTGTAGTGTGGAGAAACTTTCTATTAGTATTTACAAGCTCAATGCTGCCTTGTTTCATGAAACATGTTATTAACGGTTAATCCACACAACACCCCTTGTTAAGTAGGTCATTATTATTATCTTCACTTTCCAGCTGAGGAAACACACCAAGAGAGGTCATGGAGTGAGTCAGGGCCAGGATTAGCAATGAAAAGCACCCCGTTGTCAGTGCTTTCCTTGGTCCACCCAGCCACGTTAAATAGGTGAGATGGCTTGACTGGATAGCCACAAAGAATGGGAGCAGGTCCAGAGCTTGTATAACCAGACTCCTCATAAAGGCAGCTTGTGTAGTTCTTGCCTCTGACTTTATACTTGTTACCCTAAATTTGAATTGGTGAAGCCCACTAATATTCTTGACCTAGATCCTGAACGTTGCCCTTACTATTTCTCACCTCCTGTCACCATCGCTTCTGAAACCCAGTAAGTTTACCTGTGGTTTGCTCTACTCTGAACCCATTTCTGAGGAAAGAAAGGCAAATAGGATGGAGGAGATTTTATAATGTACCAGGGTGATATTTCTGGAAGTACTGAAATCTATATTCTCTTGAAATAAGTAGACCAGACTTATAATCTTTGCATTTTTCTTAGTTAAATGAGAATAAGTGAATGTATATGCAATAAAAATGACCTGAAATTCTAGATGGTGATTGAGGCATAGAACACAGATATGGAATTGTGTATTTTATGAATTACTGATTAAAAATGAAGCCATGATTTTTATAAATAATTCAATTTTCAATTAAGAAGCATTCTGCTATAGCCAGCATTTAAATCTTAAAAAGAAGTATGATTAAGAGAAATGGAAATAATTCAGGGAATGATGGCAAATATTCTTAAGAATATCTAATTACAAATGAAAAAAAGTGAGTATCATTGGGACTATGTAGCTTTCACAGTATTTGAAATGTAGAAGACTTGGGTTCTTCCAGTAATATTTATAAAACATATTCTTACTTTAATCTAATATCACACTGGGAAATACATATATTTGATCAAAGTAGCATATAGAGGTTGACATATTGCTAAATATTGTATCAATATTATGTATTTTTAATATATTTGATGGAATTGATAAAATCTATAAAATATTTTTTGCTTCATATGATGAAATATAGTCCAAGTTATTTTTTTTTTTAATTTGGATGAAATGGAAAAACATTCCCCAGGTGGAAAGATAATAATAAAATATACCAAAGCTGCTAGAAAAAGAAATATAAATTCAGATTCACCTGATGTCTACAAAATCAGTTGAATGTTATTTAAAACATTCACACTAAAAAACTCTCATCCAGATAACTTCACTGTTGAATTCTTCCAAATATTTAGAAAAAAATGTAATAGCTCTACACATTCTACAGGAAAAGAAATAGCAATGAGATTGGCATAGCATTTACTCTCAATTTCAAAAGCAAAATTTTGCTAAGTGAAATTAGACAAGCTCAGAGACTCAAAAGTCAAATATTTTCTCTTATGTGCAAGCTAGAATAAAACTAAGGATAGGATGAAAGAGTCAAGTTTATATACTAGACTCATCAAATTCAGAAGAGAAGGGGGAGGGGACAAAAAGGAGGGGAGAGGATGGGAAGGAAAAGGGTGGTTGTAAATACTGTAGGGTACACTTTACTCCCCTGAGAAGCTAAATAATCCTATGAAGGCTTAAAAAACTACAAAAGCCCAAAATTAATATATTTGTATATATACATTTATAACTGTAATGGGGGAAATGCAGTGGAGATATGAGACTGGAGATTGGGTGAGGGGGCAGAATGCTGGGTAAAGATCAGGTTCAAGTTACATTATTATGTCGTGTGCTTGTATGAATGTGTAATAATGAATCCTTTCACTATGTAAGACTATGAACTTCAAATAAATTTTGAAAAAGAAAAATTATAAACAAGTTTCTTTCAGAATCATAATTGAAAACCCCTGAACAAATTGTGAAAAATCAAATGATAAGACAGATAATACATCAAAACCAACTTAATTTTAGTTCTGTAAAAGAAATTTAGGATTCAAAAATCAATCTAATTAATTGTATGAAGAGAATAAAGGATAACAATGACACACTACTCCAAATAGATGTGGGGAAAGCCTTTCCTAAAATTCCATATTCTTTCATGATAAAAAAATAAAAACAGCAAACTAGGAATAGAGGAGAATCTTCTTAATCTAATAAAAGATCTCTATAAAAGTTTATAAAAAATACCATATTTAATAATATCAAAAATTTCTGGGGCTGGAGCCATGGCTCAGTGGTTTCAGGGCTTGCCTGGCAAGCATGAGGACCCGGGTTCAAACTCCAGCACCACGTACACAACTAAGTGTTGGAGCACCTAAGGCCATGTGAAAAACTAAATAAAGTTGTTTATCTCTTTCTCTGTCTCTCTCACTGTCCCTCTCTCTTTAAAAAAAATTTCTTATGAGGATTGTGAATAAATTCAAGGCTTATTTTCAACTTTGCACCAAATACCCATTTGTGTTATACTGTATAAAAATTAAAAGTATAAGATTTGAAAAGATACAAGTAAATAGACATTGTTAGCAAATGACATGGCTGTGACAACAAGGTATCCCAAAGCAGCTGTAGATTGTAATTCATAAGTGAAATTTAGCATGGCTGTTAGACATAAATAATTAAATACTAAAACTTCTGAAAGAAAGCATCAAATTTAGCGTCAATCACATCAAATTCCTAATGAAAAAATATTCAAAATTTTTGCACATAAACACTGCAAAATATTACTGAAGAATACTAAAGAACCAAATAAATAGAGAAATTGATCAAAGATTATTTTTCAATTTTTCCCAAAACTATGTGTAGATTCATTGCAATCCCATTTAAAACCATTGTACAATTTTGTATTGATCCTTAGTTATACATGAAAAGAGGATTCATTTTGACATAATTACAAATACATGGTTTATAATTTGTTCTAATTTGATCCCCAGTATTTCATGTTCCCTACCTCCCCCTGTCCTCTTTCTTTTACTCTACAGATCTTTCTGCTATTTACTTATAATTTTCATTTTTAATTAGTGTTATGGATGTATCTGATGGTGAGATTTACTTATTCATTAATGTACATAGGAAAGTTAGGTCAGATTCATTCTACTATATTTCCCTGACTCATCCTTCCTTACTTCACTTTGTTCCGTTTGTCTGCTCCACTGATCATTCTGTCTTTTTTTTTTTTTATTTCCACCTCGATTTTGGATTATTTTCCATATATCAGAGAAGACATTCTACCTTTCACTTTTTGGGTCTGGCTTATTTCACTTAGCATAATAGTCTCCAGTTCCATCTATTTACTGGTAAATGCCATAAAGTCATTCTTCTTTATGGCTGAGGTATGCTCCACTGTGTATATATCTATTACATTTTCTTTATCCATTCAACTGTTGAAGTACACCTAGATTTGTTCCATAGCTTGGCTAATGTGAATTGTGTTGCTATAAACATTGATGTGGCTGTGTCACTATAGTATGCTGATTTTAAATCCTTTGGATAGATACTGAGGACAGGGAAACTGGGTCAAATGGTGGTTTCATTCCTACTTTTTTGAGGTATCTCCATACTGTTTCCAGTTGCACTAATTTGCAGTTCCAGCAACAGTGTATGAGTGTGCATTTTTCCTCCACATGCTTTCCAACATTTATTGTTATATGTATTTTTAATATTCACCATTCTAACTATAGTGAGATGAAATCTCAATGTAGCTTTAATTTGGATTTCTCTAATTGCTCAAAATTTTGAACATTTTTCATATATTTGTTGGCCATTTTATTTCTTCTTCGTTTTTGAGAGAGAGAGAGAGAGAGTCAATTTTATTTATTTTTTCATCTGGCCTTTGTTTCTCCAATACTTAGTTGTGTATGTGGTGCTGGGGTTTGAACACAGGTCCTTGTGCATGACAGGCAAATGCTCCAACTGCTGAGCCACTACTCCAGCCCCTATTTCTTCTCTTGAGAAGTATGTATTTAGGTTTTTTTGTTCATTTATTGATTGGGTTGTTTGTTCTTTTTTTGGGGGGGAGTTAAGTTTTTTGAGTACTTTGTATAGCCTGGATATTAGTTTCCTATCTGAGGAGCAGGTGGATAAGATTTTCTCTCATTCTGTTGACTTTCTCTTCACCCATTGCATGATCTTTACAGAAATTCATATGCTAATTTTTAAATGCATGCAGAAATGCAAAGGACCAAAATGAGGCAAGGCAATGTTGAAGAAGATCAAAATCAGAGGACTTAACGTTACTGGAGAGCAAGACATCAAAATAGCACAATGATCGAGACTTCGTGCTATTGACACAAGAATAGAAAAGCTAAGCAAGGGGCTGGAGTGATCACTCAGTGCTTACAGCTCTTTCCACTTGCGGTGCTTCCTTGGCATGCATGAGGACATGGGTTCAAACCTCAGCACCATGTACAAAATGAGTTTCTGAGCAATGAAAGTCACATGTAAAACTCACTGTCCCTCTCTCTCTTAACAAAAAAAAAAAAAAAAAAAAAAAAAAAAAAAAAAGGAAAAAGAAAAAGCTAAGCAAGGAATAAAATACAGACTAGAAACAGTTCTATACATACATACTTACTTTGTAATAAAGGTAACACTGCGTGGTAGCAGGAGAAAGGTCAGTTCATATTGAGTCTCGTGTCCTCAACACACAAAGAGGAGCTCTAGATATAGGTAGATCAAATGCTATGAAATGAGAACAGTCTTAGAAGATAATATAATTGGATATCTTCATGAACAAGAGAGTAAATTATACTTCTTAAAAATTAAGATTTTGTTTATCAGACTATCTGATGAACCCCAGAAGATATTTAAAAGACTGAATGAAATAAAACATGTGAGATACATAAATATCTAATTTTACAAATATATGTGTGTATATGTATACATATATATGCACACAGTTTATATACATATAGAATATATATAAAGAACAGAAATTCAAATAGAGAAATATGTTTATAGACAATATAATCTAAACTTGTAAATAGGCACTTCACAAAGAGGATATCTAAATGTTCAATAATCACATGCAAAGTGTTCAACAGTATTCACTATCTGATACAAACAAGTGAAAGCCACAATGTGATACTATTGTCTACATGCCAGAAATGCTGGAAGGCAAATAATTCTAATGAAAATGGAAATCAGCAAAATCTCTTTAGTTGGTTGTTTGATAGTTATCTCCTGAAGCTAAACATATAAACACATATAATAGAGCAATTTCACTGGATATTGAAAATGTGTATGTACGCTAAATATATGTAGAACAGTTAACAACATCATTATTTGATACAACAAAAAATTAGAAATGACTCAAATATCTATCAACAGAAGAATGACAATTTCACAACATTGATACAATGAAATCTTGTATAGTAACTAAAATGAATGATCTAATAGCAATGCAGATAGATCTCATTGACAAAATATTGAGTGAAAGAAACTATACCAAAAAATGCATACCATGTGATTATATTTACATAAATGTCTTTTATTGCCAAAATATTAATATAAATGTCATAGTTTTCTTGGGAGATAGAAGAGAAGGAGGAGGATGGCTGGGAGAACACAAAGAAGCTTCTGGCAATGTTCTGTATCTTGATTGGATGGTGGTTACAAAGGTGTGATTAATATATAAAAATAAGCCAAATACTTAAGAGTTTATGCACATATGAATTTATTTGTTAGGTATTATGCATCAATAGACAAGAAAAAATCAGAGATCACTTCAAAGTATATACAACTTTACAACTTTTGTCCCTTTTTTATTAAGAAATTTATATGTTGAACATTCAAACAAGGTTCCACGAAATAATATATATATAAATTCTGCAAATTAGTTTTACCCCTAATTACCTCAACCTTATCCCTCCCCACCTCCTTCCCAATACATCTCTATGAATGCCTTAGGTTGTATGTCATTACACCTTGTTCAGAATTAAAACATGAGACGTGATCTCCTTTCTCAATGGCCAGGGTCTAGCTCCAGCCCACACAGATGAGTGAAGATATTTGACCCTTGGTTCTCTGGATTATGCTGATTTCACTCAGCATAATTTCTTCCATAGCCATCCATTTACCTTCAAAGGCTGCAATATCATCGTTTCTAATTGCTGAGTAAAACTCATGGTATATATGTACCACAGTTTTTGGATCCATTCATCCAATGAGAGACATCTGGGTTCTTTCCATAATTTAGCTATTGTAAATTGAGCTGCTATGAACATCGATTTCATTGTGCCACTGAAATGTGCTGATTCTAAATCCCCTGGAAAAATACCCAGGAGAGGAATAGCTGGATCACATGGTAGGTTCATCCCTAGTTTTTTGAGGATTCTCCACACTGCTTTCCAGAGGGGCTGTACCAGTCTGCAGTTCCACTAACAGTGTGTTAGTGTGCCTATCTCTCCACAACCCCTCAAGCATTTATTATTGTTTAATTTCTTCATTTTTGCCAATCTGACTGGTGTGAGGTGATATCTTAATATAGTTTTCATTTACATTTCTCTGATTACTAGTGATTTAGAGCACTTTCTCATGTATTCATTGGCTTGATCAATGTCCTCTGTTGAGAAGTTTCTATTTAGCTCTTTGGCACATTTATTGATTGGGTTGTATGTGTTTTTGAAGTTGAGATTTTTGAGGATTTGGTAGATTCTAGATATGAGGCCCCTGTCAGAGGCCCATGATTCTCTCCAATTCTTCAGGAAACCTCTTGACTCTTTTGATTGTCTCCTTGGCAGTACAAAAGCTTTTTAGCTTTATGGCATCCCATTCACTGATTTTTGACTTTACTTCCTTCACTTTAGGAGACATATTGAGAAAGTCTTTGCCTACTTCCAAGTGCTGAAGTGTTGGACCTAATATGTCTTCCATCAGTTGCAAGGTAGCTGTTTTAATTCCTAGCTCCTTAATCCACTTTGATTTGATTCTCATTCAAGGAGAAAGATGTGGGTCTAATTTCAACTTTCTGCAAGTGGCTGTCCAGTTTGACCAGCACCATGTGTTGAAAAGGCTTTCTCATCTCCATGTAATATTTTGTCCCCCTTTGTCAAAAATCAGATGTCTAAAGATTAGTGGGTTTGCTTCAGGGTCTTCTATTCTATTCCATTGGTCTGCTTTCCTATCTTGATACCAGTGCCATGCTGTCTTTGTTACTACAGCTCTATAGTATAGTTTTAGATCTGGTATGGCAAAACTGACTGTTTCGTCTTTCTTGCTTAATAATGTTTTGGCAATTCTAGGTTTCTTATTGTTCCAAATGAATTTGAGAATTGCTTTTTCTACATCTGTAAAGAATGACATTGGTATCTTAATAGGGATTGCATTAAATCTATTTAGAGCTTTTGGCAAATAGTATATAGTAATAACTTTAAATTCAAGTAACACATTCTATCTAAGTAGATCAAGGTAAAGTAAAGAAGACTATTGCTTAATCTTATCGTAGGTATGCACTGCCTTTTTAAACCCAGGCAATTGGTTCACAAATAAATTCCTAACATATCATCACTTTCATAAAAATAAATCCGAAGTACACATTTAAATTGCCATGAAACAATTCAAAATGTTCAGGTTATTTGCAGTGAAGTATGAGTGAGTTTTATTCCCCTGTTGGTTCAAAATACCAGAAGGATCCCTTCATGCCAGCTGTTTGCAGCAGAAGCCAAACACAGAAATTAAACAGCAAATTATATACTACCAGTGCCACCTCTCACTTAAATACCCTGCCCTGTTATCAAATATGCCCTTGGCTTGGTGGCCTAGTATTTTAATTTCAAACACCCTATTCTATAATAATGGTAATGATAATAACAAAAAACAAAACAAGTTTTCTAAATCCAGTCCTTAGATTCGGGCACAGATTTTTTTAGCTTTATGTACTGTTATTCATGCCCTGAGCTAACTTTATTATGGTAACTTTGATTACTTTTTTTAAAAAGAGAGAGGGACAGTGAGAGATACAGAGAAAGAGAGAAACAACTTTATTTAGTTTTTCACATGGCCTTAGTTGCTCCAACACTCAGTTGTGTATGTGGTACTGGAGTTTGAACCCGGGACCTCGTGCTTGCCAGGCAAGCACCGAAAACGCCGAGCCACCGCTCCAGCCCCTGATAACTTTGATTATTAATATCTTTCTGGCTAATGGATATCTTTGAGGCCCCTCCCCAAGCAATTCCATACTTATGCACATTTAGCCACTCTATTTTAGACATTTGGCTACCCAACTCTTTAGCAAATTTTAAATGAAAGAGAAGCAGATCTGGTTCTGGGGCATTATCATGACCTATGCTCTCAGAATGTCCTGAGGTTCAAGACATTCATTTATTCATTTTGTGAGTTGGAATTGGAGCATAAGAATTAGAGCATAAGAAAGTTCTTTTTTCTTCAGTTAAGTATTTCATATTGAGTAAGCATAATGTACAGCAGGACCATTCCTTATTCATATATTAGATGAGTGTACTAAAAAAAAATAAAAAATATAATCTTATATTGCAACAATTGAGAAAATTAAAATATATTAAACACCAAACAGTGCATAATTCATATCTGAACTAATTGTATAAATGAGATTATGAAAACTAAAAAAATCTATAACTCACTCAGTATCACTCAAATACTCAGTTAATACTGGTAACAAGAGAAACAAATTAAGGAATTTTCTAGCCCTGGAAACCTGGATTTTACTATTTAACAAAAACATGCTCTTAAAATTCCAGAAGTACTAAAGGAAGACATGTGTTTTTGTGGTCCTAATAAATAAGAAGATAAATTATTTTAAAATAACTTGTCCTTATTGTATTTTTATAAATTTTAAATGGGTATATTTATGTGCATTTTATATTAATTTTTGATATTACTTATAAAGATGGAATATACATGTCTATATAAATAATACATATTATTCATATTAGCATACTACGAACAATGTTTTACTAATTGGGGTACGTAATCATTTTTTAAGACAACTGACCTAGGCTACAATTCTTTACCAGTGTTTTTGGCAGAATATATTTCATTGTGTATATATATATATATATATATATATATATATGCCTTGAAAAAATATATATGCATTTTCACATGTATATACATATCGACTTTTTGTTAAATGAAAAGTCACAATATCTTTAAAAATGTAAGAGTATGCCCTTGTCTAGAACTTCTTAAACAAGAAATAAGAAGTTCAGGAGATTTCAGAAATTCAAAGGGTCTAAATCTGCCAAAATTTATGAAATATTTGGTATATGCTTATACATGTATATCTGCATACACACACCTCTTCATTTTTGGAATATAGTGAGTTTACACCCTTCACTAGATTCATTAAGAAGCCTTTCACCAGTTTAAGCATCAATCCTCTGTTCTAAGATTTGAATTATTTGCTCTGGTTCACTTTGCCAAAGAAGAGTTAGTTTCTCCTTTCTTTTTTGAACAAATGTGAATAATCTCTTGGATAGAATAATCTACAGTCCATAACTCTTCATAGTTAACCTTTCACATCTCATATCTTGGGAAATATGATCTGTGTCAAGTTCCAATTGACTTTAATTTCCATAGGATAAATTTTCCAAATTTAATAGGTTTTGTCAAATCCAGTAAAATTATTCTAAAAGCAATAGCACACAATTTAACTTGTAGACTGTCTTTCAAGGCCCAGATAGTTTTACATAACCATTGCCAAATAGTATATTTCAATTAACTGTATACATTTGTGGTATTGTTTGAATAAAGAACAAATTGTGTCAACTGCTGCCAACCTAAATGTTTTTCAATTTTAAAATTTGGGGTCTTCTAGTAACATTATTCAAGAATATTAACAAGTTTTTTGCCATATTTGTTTGTTTATATTTTGTCTTATATTTTGGTCTGGTTTGTAAAGCATGGTAGATAGCTCATACTTCATCTCTTCCAACTTTCTTCTGCATACTTCATTTCTTCTGCATACTTCATCTCTTCCAACTTCCTAGGGCAAAAGCCTGAAAGAAAAACAGACAAATAAAAACTTCTCTTGAATATTTTCCAGGTCGGTTTCCAGACCTGATTTATGTTCTTCAGTTAAATGCACATATATATTTGAATTTGTAACAACTTTAAATGAGGAAATAAGCAGATATGGCATGAGACATCTGTTTTACTGCCACATAGCTAGCAGGCGTTGTGAGGCTCTAGAACCCATGGTTCTAGCAGTTGCTTTCCTATCCCTGAATTGTACCTAATGTGCTGAATTACACACTCACTAATTAGGAAAAAACTCTTCTTAACTATTTTCTTGACTATGGCTGAGATGTCAGTCAGTCATGGACCCAGACATTCCTAAGATTTGGAAGGATCCATTTTTTTTGGATTAAATCCATTTTTATTGCAAATAGACTGACTTGTTACAACTCATTTTGTCTGATACATAGGCACTCAATTTTAGTTGGCTGAGTGAATACAGTTCAAAGGAAGCATAAAATACATTTAAAAAGAAAAAAATATAGGAGAAAGTTTACTTGTTGGGGTTCCCAGGAAACAGACTTTGAGACTGAGATTTATATCCATTTAGTTCACTGGCAGGTTCTATTGGAATCAACACCTGGTCCTGGAGGGATCTTATTGCGATGAATTTGTCAAAAAGGCATCAGCTGATCATTCCAAATAGCTATAGAGCTAGCATAATTTCTTAGAGTCATCCAGATTTAGGACACATGGAAAAGCTTTATAGCCTTGCACCAGCAATACTTAGAGGTGGGCTGACACCTTCCCAAAGAATGTGAGCATGAGTCAGGCTATGCTCTTTTGGAACTAAGGAAAGTCCCCCCAAAAACTTGCCAACTCAGCTGAAAGCTGTCAGCCACCAACATTCCCAACAAACTGGGGAGATGAGTGGTTTACTTGTTGGAGGAGGTGTGGGTTGGTCTGGAAATTTCACTGTGACATCCATCTCACAAAGATAGTATAAAGAAAAGTAACTACACAGCTTTGGATCAGAAAGCATGGATTGACTATCATTTCTTCCATGAGCTATGGGAATTTGGACAAATCATTTAACTTTGAATTTGATTCCTCATATTGAATAATGCAAAAAAGTGTGTGGCTATATATAACAATAACAAATATGTTTAAATTTTGTTGTAATGTATGCTAAAGAACACTACAGTCTACAGATCATACTTTCAAATTCCAGTTACTATTATTTTACAGAAAGTCTGGCTCAAAATGACATAGTCTGTTTTTAAGTTAGTGCTCTCTTAAACCACACATACATTAAAAACTGGAATGGTATAGACAAAATTACAGAGAAAGCAAATCAAAGAAAATGATGGAATTTGGTTAAACTAGATTCTTACATTTATTCACTTGCCAAACAATATGGTATTGTGAATACACTCAATGAAAACTGATATTATTAAGACCCACATGCCATCATAGAGTTTGAATATGGGTAGAGATTTGACCTTTGTTAACTTTAAAAGAAAATAAATTATACAACTCTGTGCCAGTGTTATTATACATGGACACACATGCAAGAGTATTCTAGGTCAAAGTTATCAGGAGTGGGTTCCCAAAACAAACCCCAGACTCCACTAAACCTTTTCATCACTATTTTGTACTATGTAATTTTCTTTAAAAAGATATTGAATTAAAGCCATGCTATCCTGTAAACTTTTCAACATACAATCTTCCACAAGATTATATTTGAAGATACAGCACAGTTACTAGGGTACTATGATGTGTGTGCCAAAGATACACACAAAGGCTGTGTGGGGGTAGTATTTCATCCAATATATACAATTTCCTTTATAATTTTTGTGATATCTTCTGCTCTTAGGAGAATTGTTGGTCATACAAAAGTCACATATTTTTCATTCTCTGTCCATAAAAGTCAAGAACCAGTTAGTCTGCCTCTTCTTCAAGCTGGCAATTAAATAAAACATCTTCAGACTAAAATCATGACACATTTCTCTTATAAGTTGGAGAATGATTTGTTTAGTAAACTAAGCTAAATTATGTGTTCTGTCTATCCTCATTTTGAGATTTTTTTTCTTCTTTAAAGCAAAAATATACAAGAGTATGTATTAAGAAGGTACAGGAGACAGAAGAGGGCAAATTGGAGAAAGGATGACTTTTCAGTTCCTTTAAAGCTCCAGATTGAAGCAGCAAGAGTTCTGTTTCTCAGCAAGGCAAGAATTCAACATTTGATTCTAAAATGGTCATAGAGAAATGGAAATTCAAAAATTTTGAACATAAATTATTGTAAGAATATGTTAGAAATGCACCAGTTTAGCTGGTGGTACTGATGTCAATGTGGCCAGTCAACTGCAGAGGCAGAATGAGAGGGAAGCAATAAAATTGACTTGAGAGAACCTGCCTGTGGCATAGAGAGGGAGACTAACCTAAACTGACCCAGAGATAGAGGTGGCCAGTTGATGATTAAAAAGTGATCAGGATTATTTATAAGCAGAGAGTCACAGTGGGAACCATCAGAAATTGACAATTGACTTCCTGGTAGTCAGTGGATGTGGGAGATCAGGAGCTCATAAAGGACACTGCCAGTCTGACTCAGCAGTTTTCTATTGGGCCCAGAGAGTGCCCAGAACAGCAATATTGATACGGGTACAGAGAGCATTGTGCCTGGGGCAACCCAGGTTGGGGATACCAAGAGGAAAGAAACTTGTGTTCCTTTGTTGCTGGTGGTCTATGTAAGCAGTTGGAAAGAGGTCATCTGTATTTCAGGTCTGATCCTATCAATTCACATCCATGACAATGGAATCTGTAAGATTTGTGGAGGGTTAGATGCCACACTCTAAAAGTGGAATTTTGGTAAGTCCCCTAGACCCAGACATCCAGCAGATATCTGCATCTGCCCAGCAACAGGGGTTGTGGATTTAACATCAAATACCTTCCAACAAAGTCCCAAAGGACAGCAAAGACTAAACACAAGCTTTTGGAACTTCCCATTTAGAATTCCAGAGAAAGACTATACATAATTGATTATTAAAATACTCAATAAGCTGAAAAAAGATCTAAGGAATAAATTAAGAGAGAAAATACAGAAGGTGAAAGACTATTTCAATAAAGAAATAGAAATACTGAAAAGGAACTGATCAGAATTCCTGGAAATTAAAAATTTACTTGAAAGCATCACTAACAGATTAGATTACATAGAAAATAGAACTTCAAGTCTCAAAGACAGAATATCAGGCATTGAAGATAGGATAGATGAATACTGAGTATGCAAGAAAGGAAGAAAAATAAAAGACAATGATCAGAATTGACAAGAACTCTGAGACAACATCAAGAGACCAAATTTGAGAGTTACTGCGATAGAAGAGAACATGGAAAATACAAATTAAAGTTCTCAAGTACTTTTCCAGTGAAATAATGGCAGAAAATTTTCCTCACCTTAAAAAAGAGATGGACATTCACATACAGGATGCATATAGAACTCAAAATACACAAGATTTAAAAAGACCCTCTCCAAAACACATCATAATCTAAATGTCTAACATAGAAAATTTTAAAAATGAATATTAAAAGCTGTAAGAGAAAAAACTTCAGTTTACATTTAGAGGTAAACCACTAAGACTCACTTCTAACTTTTCAACTCAGACCCTAAAATCAAATAGGGCTTGGAATAAATATTCCAAACTCTGAAAGAAAATGTTTGCTGGCCAAAATTGTGATATCCAGCAAATTTACCTTTCAGAATTGAAGAAGAAATAAAAACTTACCATGATAAGTTTAAACTGAAAGAAGTCATGACCACTAAGCCAGCACTACAAAGAATACTTAAAATGTATACTACATGCAGAAATAAAAAAGCAAGCCCCAAAGCTCCCAAATGGATGAAGTTCTCTAAAAGAGCAATAAAATAAAGTTTTTAAAAACCCAAATTAAATCTAGCACAAAAAAAAGGTCGGTGGGACTATAAATAGTATAACCGCATTTGAAGTGTCAGTGTGAAGATTCTTCAAAAGAATAGGTAAAACCACCATATCACTCAGCTATTCCACTTCTTGTTATTTATCCAAAAGAACAAAAATCTGCATTTTAAAGTAATATAGCCACATCAATGTGTACAGCAATGCAATGCAGAAAAGTCAAGTCATGGAACCAGCCCAGGTGCCATGGATTCAAAATGTGGTGTATATATATGTATATATACACCCACACCCACACACACACACACACACACAAAGGGGCTTTACTCAGCCATATAGAAGAATGGAATTATGGCATTTACTAGTAACTGGTTGGAATTAGAGAACATCATTCTAAGTGAAATAAGCCAGACTCTAAAAGTCAAGGATCAAATGTTTTCTTTCATAAATGGAAACATGAACAAAGTGAGGAGAAAAAAAGAGAGATGAATCCTAAAAAATAGAAGGGATATCAAGGGAGTGTAGGAATGAGATGGAGAAGGAGAGAATGAGGGATAGGAAAAGGAAGAAAATGCAGGAAGAAACTGACAAAATCCACTATGTACATATATGAATATATATGTCACAGTGAATTCCACCTTTAAGTTTACTGTGAAGCACCAATTTAAAACAACAGCAGCAATTATTGAATAGAAAGTAGATAAGTAGAGGAAAAAACGGGAATCAGGGAAAGGAGAAGGGCAGAGGAAAAGAAAACACTAGGGACTGTAATAGACAAAGAATATTCCATGCATGTACGATTATGTCAAAATGAACTCCATTATTATTTACAACTGTAATGCAGTGATAAAGACATTAAAATATAATTAAGAAAGAGAATAAGTAAATGGCATATTTACAGGAAGTGCAATGTTTAGAAGGAAATGTCAGTTAATCTAGCAATTAATGGCTGCCTGTGGTGTAAAAATAACTAAGATCTGTCAGAAAAGAAGAGAATACCATGAGGTCTCTGACATTGAAATAGTCTACTGGCCACTACTTGGAGATAGCAGGGAATAAAGTTTCACATGTGTGAAATAAGCTTCAGAGTAGGTGCTTGAATATCACAGAACATATTTCTATCAGAGAAAGAGCCCCTCCAAAAAATACAATGCACAGATTAATGAATGAAGTAAGCAATTTTAAGAGCTATAATAATTTTCTTGTAGCTAACAAATTCATGCTTAATTTCTAGAAGGAGTTAAAATTAAATAAGATTTAAAAATTATGAAATGTACAATGTGCTGAATAAACCTCCAAAATGGATATGAGAGATCTATAAAGAATTACATTTAATTTTTATTATAGATAACCATATCCTGAAGTTGTAGAAAATAAGCATAGAAATGCATTTTGAAAATATACAATAATTGCTTCAGATTGGAAAGGTATATCAGTTTTCTACTGCAATTAATTAAGCTTTTCCAAAACTTCCTAATTTAAAACAACAGTCATTTTATTGTCTTATGATTTGAGATAGGCCCGGGTTAGAAGTTCACTTACTGATTTTGCCTGGGGCAGCTCCTGTGGTTGTAGTCAGCTGGTGAGTCAGCTTGGGATCTCAGCTTGGAAAGCTCATGTTGCTCCATGTGGTCTTGTCCTCAAGTAGGCTATCACAGGCTTCTACCTGGCAGCTGTGTTCCTAAGAGCAAGAAAGCTCACACTCCAGTTCAGAAGGATCTCATTTTTAACAACCATAGACCAAAGCAAATCGTATAGATAAGTCCACATCAAGGACAGAGGGACTATTGGAGTGCAGCTCTTGCCCAGGGGGGCTGTCAGTGCAACAATCTAACATATAAGCTCACTAAATTAACCAAGGTGGCATGACTGGTAAGAGTCTAAGCAAAACAGAGCTTTCCACACATAAAAGTCAAATTAATGGTTCTGCTGCTAATTAGCTATTTCACTCCAGGAAGATCATTTTATGGGTTTTATGTTCCTCGAGTACAAAACAATATAAAAACTATGATCTTGCAGAGATAATGAAGGTAAGGGGAGAGAATTATGTGTTAGCACACACTTAAAAGTTTTATGAATTATTAGTTGTACAACTAATAAAACAAAATTTATAATTAAATTATTGCTTCTTTCCCAAAATTCTACTGTTATCTAATAACACAATATAAATTGTGTACAAATTCTATTCCCCCTAATAAATAAGTAAGAAATGTACTCTACAAGTTCTTTTCACAATTTATATTGTGAACATCCTAGAGAACTTTATCTTCTTATAGTATTGTTATGTTATTGATAGCCATAATTTTGGTTCATTTTGTGTGCTGCTGAAATTCATCTCAGGAATGCTCCTAAGACATCCCTACTGCTTTTCTAACATTATGGAATATAAATAAATAATGTTATTTCAATTTCAACAGTTGCACAAATAATTATTACATCATTAAACCAGTTTACCAAATAGAGATTTTTTTTCCTGTTCTCAGGTAAAATCAAATGTCCCTAAAATCCTTTAACTTTAGTGCATTAGGCAAAGAGGGTATGCTGCAGTAACTAAAAGATTCACAAATTATTTTCTAAACAAGTTAGCTTGCTTCTTTCTCAGTGAGAGATCCATAAGTGGGCTCTGGTTTCAGAAATTAATCCAGAAAATCTGGTGGCATGTTTGACCATGCTATTTAAAGACTTCCATATTTGACTCAGGTTTCAATAACTTTGGTCATTAAGAAGGAATGAGAATGAGGCAATGGTCTTTTTATTAAGTGAAATGTTGTTGTATACATTAATTATATTTATATTCTATTGATTAGAACTTACTAATCTTGACTAATTATACTTGGTCACACTTAGTTACAAAGGAAGCTGAGAAATATAGTCTGACTGAGGAGTTCTTTTCCCAGCAACTCAAAGGAAACACATTGAAGAATGGCCAAAGTTCTCCACCATATACAACACCGGAACATTTAAATATACTTCTAATAAATAGAGCTTAAGTGTATTAGTCTTCTATTGATATTTCTGTAGTCTCTATGGTTGTCAATAATGTTTTTGAAATCTGTATTAATTATCAGAAAGCATAGACTTATATACAGGAAAATAAGAATCACTTTAATATAAGAATTGACAATTTTTCTGCAAGGTGGTGGGTCATTCAGATGCTGAGTTGACGTTTAATTTGAAAGAAAATTTCTACTCCATGATACTACCCAGTTCCAAAATCCTCATGGAACCCCAGATCCAACTTCCTTAATTTCAATTTATTCATTTTAGTTCTGCTTGTGGAATGACAAACAGCTGAATTCCTCTTCCATATGACACCCTACACATATTTGAAGACCTTAGTTCCCCTTAATCCTCTCTTCTCCAGATGAAATATCTTCTCAGATTTAATAATTTCTGCTATAAAATTGATAGTCTTCCATATTCTCCTTAGCTACATATTCTTTGTAGGAAACAAATCAGCTATTTGAGAATGTTGATGCAGTAATATTTTTTCAACAAATGCTAAAAGCTTATTTTTAAATAATGATTTATTTCCTGAAAGTTTTTGGTAATGTGTAAGAGCTATTCTCTAAGAATAGTCCAAAGAGCAGCAGTGTTAGCTGTACATGAGGAATTTGGGGATGAGCAGAGAATAAATGCTTGGACCTGAACCAAGCATCCTTAAGGCATCAGAATAATCTTGAGGGGCAGAGTCTTGAAAACTTTTCTGAAACACATGGCTCAACATGCTGAAATGCAGATGCAAGGGACTGAAAAAACAGAAATAAGCTATGTGATGGTTGTTTTGATGTAGGCAGACAGAAAATGTTAGTTAACTACTAGTAACATCTTTATGTGCAGACTAGAAAATAGCATGAACTACTTATTTATTCAGTAAAGGAAGCCCTCTTTCTGAAAACACATTTGAACCTCATGTTGTCTTGCCTCTTAGGTAATGATGGTAACAATCAACAAGTCCTGGATTCCATGAACAAAAGTGTCTAGGAGGACTCTTGATAATTTTCCTTGCTTTAATTGTTGTGTAAATATAATGACTGTAAAGAGTAAGCAGAAAAAGGAAGCTGAAGGGAACATTATTTTTTTAAATAATCCTTTTCCCTGATTTCCATTTACTTGGCTTTATTTTACATTTGGAAATGGTGAAGTCTTCAATATTTTCTGAAAGCCAGAAACAACTTTACATGACCTACATAATTTACACGGTAAATTCCACCCTGTCTGTGACGGAATTTTAACTTTAGAAATAATATTATCTTCCTGGGTTTTCAAACAAGGAAAGCTACCTTGCAACACAACTAAAAACAATGGCCTTCCATTCAGCTTTGAAGATTTTAACTTTTTTAAAAATAATGAATTTTATATATTAATCTAAATAATTATTCATTTGAAGTTTTAATAAGCCTTTGAATATCCACTATAATCTACAAACTGATTCCTGCCATCAGTGAACCAGAGAACTTTCCTTTTTGTGTGGTTTGATAGATCTGTCCACTCTATGACACTCATTACCTTCCCAAAAGCTTTGGATGCATGAATTTCCAGAGAAATTTTTGGTATGATAACAAATAATATAGCACATTACAAGCCAGGAAAATGGGCCTAAGTGAAAACTAGAGGACAAATATGAATTTATCTGAAAAACATGTATTTATATTAATTTTGGGTTTCTGATACTTTTTTTTTTCAAAATTGCTAGGCTAGTGTGAGTCATTACTATGCATTACAGCAAAAATAAACCTTAAGACTCTTGGATTCCAATGAGCCCAAGGGTAACTATTGAAGAAACTATGTGGTCATTCTTAAAATATGAAGGGAAACAAGTAAGTGGATATAGCTTAATTCTTGAATTTAGACTGACTTGAGTTGATTCCAACATTGACTCCAACATACGAAATTGAGATACTTTTACTTAAGCTAACAGGATACAATTCCAAATTTTATTTCTTATTAAGCTATCTTCGAGAAAATAATTATTCTCTTGGATCAGTGTCCTCATTTATAAAATGATTACTAAAATACCCATACCTTAGATTGTTTGTAAAGAGTAAATATCATGATATAAATCTAGCAAAACAGGATCCCTTTGTATATACTCTTCAATTTGATCTTCAACACCACTGGGCTAAAGTGATGATGATAAGTGTTCATTATTAAAAAACATATTTCATCTGGAATCTCCCATCTTCCTCCTGTATAGGAGAAAAGTAAGATGATTTTCAGTGTCTCAAAGTCTGTCTGTCTCTCTCATGCACACACACACACACACACACACACACATATGTGGACGCACAAACACAGTGACAGAATTGTAGATAGTACTTAGTAGTGGTATTGTTTGTGTTTCAAAGAGTAGAAATGAAGAGAGTTAGGAAAACAAGGACACATAGACACCTACCTTAGCATCAAGAAGGTCTGAAGGAAAGCTTATTGAAATAATATTAAAGTTCCTAGCCATTCTCTGGATTCTGAGTGTGCTCCTTTGCAAGGAAACATTGGGTGCTGTGTGAGGATGTGCCATATGTACACTCACCCAGAAGAGGCAGGGGCATATTTTAAAAACTTGGGCCAGTCACAGTGGAAATATTCAGTAAATCAGCAATGTGACCAGAGCAGTTGGATCAATTGCAGCTGACCTCATACTCAGGGTCTGTTCTGACAGAAAGAGAATAAAGTGTTGTTCCTAAGGTTTCTTCTTTCAGGCACTGGGCTGTGAAACAGACACATTCCAGCTACCAGTGAGGATGAGGAGAGTGGATGTCCAGGCAAAAATTCTTCTCAATGTTTCCCAGCAGCCTATTATAGATAAGGCTATATCACAAGTAACTTCTGCTTTCCCTCACACAAAAGTTCAGGGAGCTCTCCTAGGATGCATTTAAACTGAAAACATACTTCAGAGTTATAATTGGTTGCATTTTTTGTCCTGAAAGCTACATGAATGTAAGTTCAGAATATGGTTAATCCTAGATAAATGAGAAAACAGAGCATGCAAGAGTTCCACAAGCTGTGTACTTTCTTGCTTCAAGTTAACAATAAATCACAGTTCTCCCATAGCCTAGCAGGATCACACATCCATGTCACACCTTGAGGGGGTGATTTATGATCTAACAGCATCAGCTTCCTCATGAGAATAGTAAAGAGAATATAGCCCGCTTGACATTGTCATAGGAAGGAAAACATGTGAGTCTTAAGAATCTCACTCTTCTGATTTTGCCTTTCAACAGAGGGGTATAATTTGTGGGTTCCTACAAAGTCTTGAGGAGAGGGATGCTCTTTCGACAAGAGTGTCTATCTGTAAGAGACTGTGGGGAAATCTTGTGAACAATTTCTGTTCTTAAAAGAAGGAAGAAATGGCTATAGTCTTTATGTTCCTGCAAGAGTTTTATGCTGATAAAATGTAAAGAAACAAAGCTCTCTGCTGGATTTATAAAAGATTTCCTCAGTACTTACCCTTTTCCTTCTTTTTTCTCTCCTAGCATCGCCTTTCTCTACTCTTCCAGTCTTCTTCCTCCTACTTACTTACTTTTTTTTAAACTTGATGCATTATAATTGTATATAAAATGTGACATATTCATAAATGCAAATGGCATTGTTTGGTCAATCTCATTCCACCGTTCCTTTTCTTCTGTCCTTTGGTTCCTTTCCTCTTCTCTACTGTTCTCTCTTCTGTTTTCATAAGATCTACTTTTTAAATTCCTTATTTATCTCTAGCTTCTGCATATGAGAAAAAAACACTTGACCTTTTATGAGAAAGAAACAACTTTTAAAGGACGATAGAGGACTAAGTGGAAAATGAGGAAATCTAGGCAGAAAAATCAGGTCCATTAATATGAGGGTGGCAGCAGAGACTTTTGAGAAATTTCCAAGATTGGAAACTAGTGAAGGCATTTTTAAATCAGCAAGATAATGCTATGTATTCCATGCATCACTGACCTATAATATCTACCTACTCTGTTTACTCAAACTTTGGGGAAAGTTCTGCTGTGCATGTTATCTCATATTATCACTAATTTACTTTCTGGATAAAGTATTAAATGGGGGGTGTCTGTCACTCATTTAGATATGTTTCAGAGAAAAAAGAATTATAGCCATAATTTAGCAAAACCCGGGAACTTAAAACAAGGGTGATTGAATAAATGAAATCCCCTGATAATCTACAAGAATATTTAGTGAGATGCTGTATTCCTTAAGTTATCAGGATTATGGTCTTTGGACAATTTACTTTAAATATAAGAGGAAAGATAACCCTGAAGGCAGGAGAATTTAGGGGACACTCAGGCTATTGATATATGTGCCACTGTCACATCGAGACTAAAGCTAATAATGGAAAAAAAGTTTATCATTATTACAAATAATAACATTTACCTGATAATGCCAAGCACCCTGAGCAGTTGTGGGAAGGTATGGACACCAGTGTCTCCCACCATATAGGACACTAATTATTGTATCCTGACCATCTAGATCTCCTCCTACCTTGACAGTACACTGATTTTTCTCTGTGAAATTACTAATTCTCTGTCCAATTTTCAGATTGGAGTAGGTGATAGCAGTTAAAAATTAGCAATAACAACATTTTAAAATTCCTAATGCTCTAATACTAGTCTTAGTACTGAGTTTTCAGTTACTTAAGCCAATAATTTCACTTGTAAACCATTGATTTTCTGTTACTTGCCTCTTAGAGATTCTGAACTGATACACGAAGTATTTCTTATTGGTTATTCCAAGTCAGTCTCTTGAACAGTCTATAGACTGGGACATTCTTTAGAACCAGAACCTAGAAAGGGCCTTTTCTTTAAACACTGGAATCTTTTCAAACACAACACTAAAGTAAACACATAGAATATACAAGCAAAGGCAAGGAATTTGCACAGATGTTGACCAGATTCCATGCACCACTCATACTCCCTACCCATTGCTTTGAACTTTTTCTCCCTCAACTCTTCATAATTTTGCTTTCTGTATCTGCCTTTGCCCTCTATTTTGACAAATTTTGGGCCCTTCCCTTCTTGCTTACTGTCCTAAGCGCAACTCGGTAGCCTGACCATAGTCGTAGGGTGCCTAGAAGGTAAAGTCTCTGCTGGCTTTGGGATAGGAAATCCACAATGTCTTCATTGCACCCCATGCTCAACAAGAAACTCCCCTACCTAAGGAGGATTTCTGCCTTGAATTTTAGAGATGTGTCATTTTTCCTATGGAAAGATATAATTATTAACTTAGAAACATGTACATGTATAATGCCCAGGGAAACTTAAAGATCATTATGCACATTTCTTATTTTAGTGGAAAGGAATCTAAAGCTCATAGAAACTGTGTGGCTTCTTGAGATTACAAAATTAGGCATTTGAATTATAAATCATTATTGCGTTAAAATGTTATCTATGTCCTTTTATAATGTAAACATCTTAATCTAAGTGAGAGAGTGGAGAATGTCTCTTTCTTGTGGGTCTTGGGAGTAAGCAACTGATTGAAGACTGACTGAAATTGGACACTTTTTCTCATGGTACTTTGTAATACCATCTGTATAATATTTGAATAGAGAAGTTTAGTGATGCTCAACTAGTTTTGTTAATCAAAGTCTTTTTTTAAAGAGAGAGATGAAGAGAGAAACAAAAATAGAATCAATTTTATTTACTTTTTCATCTGGCTTTTATTTCTCGGACACTTGGCTGCATACGCGGTGCTGGGGTTCAAATCCAGGTCCTTACACATGCCAGGCAAGCACTTAAACCACTGAGCCACTGCTCCAGCCCTAATCATCAGTTTCTAGGTAATCTTATTATGACCTTCTGACTTCTCTACTTCTCTGTCCCTTACAGCTACGCATTTTGTACTTAAAGTAAGGACTTTAAGAACTGACTTTGAAATGTTTCTCAAGTGATCATCACTTTCTCACATTTTCCCCTGTAATCTATAGGGTCTATTTAACTAGAACTGCTAACTTTTCAAAGACACAATTATTCCCATATTTATCAATACTTCATTTAACTTTTTGGTCCATTTACAAGGGTCTCCTAGGACATATGTAAGAACTAGCTCAGAAATAAAAGTCTAGCCATGTCTATGGAAAATTAAAATGGCCCTCTTCTTCTCAAAGTGAATTTGTCCTTTTTCTGATGAAAATCTAGGGTAAGTCTTGGCCTCCAACTTATGAATATTGTGTCATTGAGCAATTGACACAAAACTCCCTTATCTAAGGAAGATTTCTGCATTGAATCATATCCTATCTTCCCTTCTCAGAATCTGCAGATTTCTTTTTTCTATCTTTTGCTTCTTGCTGCTTACCTGATCCTTTATATAAATCCTTAAATTGTTCAATGAACTCTTACCTTAAAATTATACAAACAAAAGTACCAACAAAATTCCAAAGTTCTCTTCCCCAAATTATTATCTTATCTGCTTCTCTTTCAAGAAAAAATCCTTAAAATACCTACTTACCCTGCCCACTTCTTTACATCCTGCTCACTTTTTAACACACCCCTTATATTCCACTAATGCTTTCTCACTAAAGTCATCAAAGGTCTCTGTGTATCTGATGACAGGAGAGCTCTTTACTTTATATATTGCACAAGTCATCATTCCCCTGGAACATCATACTGTTTTAGGGTTTATCTATCTGACAGTTCCTTCTAAGTCACCTTTGCTGGCTAAACAGATCAGTGGTAATTAAATCATAATTTCTGTTTTCATAAAATAGTAAGCACTTTATTTATGAAGGTTATTGGAAGAAATAAAGGAGATAATCATGTAAATATATATTCAAAACCAACATATTATGATCAATGTATCTACTTAGGACAGAATTATGCTTTCACAATTATAAAACTCATAAGTTTAGAATCAGGAAAAAGTTTTTCAAATAAGTTCTTAATTCTTAAAATGTGGTTATAAAAACTGATATAAATAAAATTAGCTATGATAAAAGGTCAATAAGACCCAGTATGGGACTTAAAGAGTGTTAATGGGTAACCATTTTTTCTCCAAAGAAAATTTTTTCTTTCTCTCTTCAGTAACACATGTGGCCACTTGAATCCAGAGATGGGATAATTAATTCAAATTGACCAGTTATAAACTACATCCACTTTATCCTCAAGGGCAGTTGTAATAGAACACATGATTGTCCGAAGTTATCCCAATTCCTGGTATTAGTGTCTCAACAACTTCCTGCCCATTGGGTGGAAGTGGGAACTGTGAAATGCTTCTAACCAACAGAATCTGGCAAAAGTAATGGATGGTCAATTGTGTGATTATCTAAGATCATAATTCCCCACTTGCTAGAAAACTCACTACTGACTCCTGCCCTTGTGGCCTTTGATGTATCAAGGCACCATATTCAGGGTTCATGTGGTAAGGAAGTGATAGTGCCTTCTTGAAGATAGACAGGAGAGACAGGACCTCAGTTCAAGAAAGTTCAAGAAAACAATCCAGCCAAGGACCTGTGAGCTCAAAATGGAATCTTTTCCAGTTGACCAGTCAGATGATACCCAGCTCTAGCCAATGCCTCAACTATGGCCTTGTGATAGATACTAAAGCAAAAATTCCCATGAAACTTAGTATGGATCTTCGTCCCACAGAAATTGAAATAACAAATATGTGTTATTTCAAGTTGCTAAACTTGTATTAATTTGTTATATAACAATAAATAATACAGCATGTGAGTACATCAAAATGGTTCTCTAGAATGTATGGATAGCAGGAAAGTAAAGTTCTCTTTTTATGGTGTTAAGAAATGTTGCATATCCAAGCATAAAAGAATAAAGCTGAAGCCTTACCTAACACCATGTACAAATTTAAGTCAAAGGAAACCAAAGACTGAAACATAAGCACCTCAATTATAAAACTTCAATTAGAAAAAAGAAACAGAAAACTTCCTGTCATTGAATTTGGCAATGATTTCTTAGCTATTATACCAAAAGCATAGACAACAAAAACAACATAGATAAAATGTACTTCACCAAAATTAAAAACTTTTGTGCATCAAAGGATACTATCAAAAGAGTGAAAAGGAAATCATGGAATAGGAGAAAGTATTTGTAAATCATGGATCAGAATGTCTCTCTCAACTACAACTCAATGTCTAGAACTACAACTCAACAAAAAAACAAACATTCCAATTTTTAAATGGACAAAGGACTCAACTAGACATTTATCTAAGAACATATAAAAAATCTGATAGGAACATAAAAGGATGTTAAACATCACTAATCATTAGGTAAAAAAATAAAAATAAAACCATTTCAAACTCATTAGGATGGCAATTAATTAAAACGTACAAAGACACAGAAAACAAGTGTTGGTGAGGATGTGGAGAACTGGAATCCCTGAGCACTGCTTAGGGGGAACGTAGAACAGTACAGCCTCCATGGAAAACAATATGGAAGTTCCTAAAAAAATTACAATAGAAAAAAAAAAAAAGGAATCTTGCACTTATGGAGCCACCACACAGGAAAAATAGCTGTTTACAAAGGACATTAAATTCCATACTAAAAAAATGCAGGAGCAAAAAATGAAGAAATTACCTGGGAAGAGGAGAGGAGAAAAGAGAGAGAAAGATGGCAGCTCTAACGGCCAAGTAGCTGCTCCTGAAAACAGATTCTTCCAGTGTATATTTTATTGCTATTGATCCTGTGTCAGGCCTACTCAGCCTTTTTCTGTTTTATGAGCCAACAAATGTATTATATCACTGAAGCTAGTTTGAATTTTCACTTGAAATGAAAATGTTATAAAAAGAGGGGAAGAAGAGGGGTTAATGAAAGAAACAGGGTGATATTCCTCCAAACTATGAATATCCTCAAAGTTAATGTATTTATGTGAGTCAGAAAGTCTTACATACTATTTTTTAAGAACAAGCCATAATAATGACTGTTATGCTTTTATCCTCTGTGGTATGCTGTGGGCAAGAGACAAGAGGATTTTACAGTGGATCCAAGGCTCATGCCAGAGTATGGGAAATTCCTAAATAAAAAATGGCATTTTTAATAAATACCATTTTTTTCATAAAACACTAGTATATTATTTGAAGACCCCAACATAAAACTAGTTCAGGTTAATAAAAGTGTCTAAAATAGCATGAATACAAAAGGATACGTATTGAATTTCTATTTTAAATTTTATTAGGAACTCTTAAATAAGATATTTCTCAATGAGTGCTGTGTTTTTATTTTCTTATTTAGTGAAGGAATCAGGGGGAAAAGAAGGATGGAAGAAGAAAGTGAAGGAACAGAGAGGGATAAATATGTATCTGTATTGTAGAATTTCATCCAGAGAGGTTTGTATTTCTACAAAACACACCCTGAGATGCATGTTAAGCCCATCAATGGTATCTGCCTTGGGGTTCCTATATAAGGAGTCTATAATAATCATTATTATTTTTAATTATTTACATTTAAAAAGTTAACCAAACAACAATTATGTGAAAGTTCATCTGTGAATGAGTAAAACGCAACAGATGGTTCTAGTGGAAATCCATACGAAGAGGGAATATTTCATTCTTTTACTATACCAATCACAACAATAAGCTTAAAAAGGATCATAGACATAAATACAAAATCTAACTATAAAACATGTAGAAGAAAATAGAGGTGAAATCTTTGAGTTGGTGAGACAGACATTTCTTAGGTCACAAAAAATAAGAGCCCTAAAAATTATAAGTTGGGGTTTATAAAAATTGGAAATTTTCACTCTTTGGAAGATATCATTAACTAAATAAAAGTACATGACACTGACTGGAGGAAAATGTTTGCAAAAATCATATTGACATAGGACTTGTATCCAGAATATTTAAAGAACTCCTAAAACACAAAAATAGGAAAACAAAAAGCTCAGTAAAAACTAGCAAAAGATTTGAGCAGGCATATGACAGGAAATGACATATGTACAGCTAATGAGCATGTGAGACAATTCTAAAAACTATTACTAATTAAGAAAATACAAATGAAAATCACAGCGAGGGGCTGTAGTGGTGGCTCAGTGGTTGGAGTGCTTGCCTAGCCTGCACGGGGACCCAGGTTTGAACCCCAGCACCACATACACAACTAAGTGTCAAAAAATGAAGGGCTGATGAAAAAATAAATAAATTTTCTCCTTCTCTGTCTCTCACTCTCTTCCTTAATCTCTTAAACACACACACACACACACACACAAATACACACAAGGAAATATTAGCACACATCTAGTAGAATGACTGAAATTTAAACAAGGAAACAAAAAAACCACTATTTTTGGCAAGGATTTTGAGCCACTGGAACACCTATACATGAATGTGGAAATATGAAATTGTATAACCAGGTTGGAAAAACTGCTCTGTAGTTTCTTAAAACATTAAATACATCTTACTATAAAACCAAGACATTCCACTCCTAGGTAGCTCCCCAAGAAAAATAAGGATATATGCCACAGTGTCTTGAACCTAAATGTTCTTAAGAGGCTTCTTCCTGCAAGCCCAAATCTGGAAATAATCCAAAGGTCCATCAGCAGGTGAATGGATAAAAAGAATGTGATCTATCATTAAATGGAATGCTTTCAGCAAAAAAGAGGAAGGAACAAGTGATTCATGGGGCATTTGAAAAGATGTATTCATCTGTCAAATTCACTAAATTTTGCACTTTCAGTGGGTAAAGCCTACTGCATATTATTTTTGCCTTAATAAAGTAGATTGAAATTTTTCAAGAAAAATTAGTTTCCCAAAGAAGGCTGTTATTTGAGTTTTAAGATTTTCCCAGAAATACTGTGAAATGAGTGGTTTTCTATAGCTTTAGGACTTCAGGATTCTTAAGTTGCTACACAAACCAGCTGGCATTCATTCCATGGAGATATATCTGGGTCAAGTGATTTTCAAACTGTGGGAGAATAATTTTCATAATTAAAATTTTTACTCAATAAATCATGCCTGGATGTTTGGTTTGAATCCTTTCGCTTCACCATCTTAAATTCCACTTAGCAATTTTTGTTCTAAAGCAGACAGTTTGGCATGTCCGACTTTCTCTACCAATATGACATCAGAGAACTGTAACCTCTTATTAGCAAAAATACCAAGTTCAAAGCTCTCTAATGCATAGTATAAAAATAACCTATCCATAGTGATCCAACAAAAACTCCTTGAAAAGTTAAAATACTATTCAAGTGAGATTATAAGTACATCTACAAAATTTCTTATACCAGTGAGACAGAGAATTCACAGCAAAACAATTTCTACTGCTTGCATGGCACTTCACAACGTGAAACTCATACAATCAGTTTGGAAAACTGTGCTGCAGCTCTTCAACTTTTGTCTATTAGCTCATCATAAGACCAAAGCAAGGCATCCTTCTCTTGTACTTGGGAAAAATAAGAATATACACTGCACAACGTCTTGAACACAAATGTTCTTAGAGCCTTCTTCCCAGTTGTCAAAAAACTGGAAAGAACCCACGTGTGCATCAGCAGGTGTTAACAAAAGCATGAACTGTGAATTCGCGAGGCAGTTGGATTATAAGTGGCAAACGTAGAATTGAAAATCCATGCCTGATTTGGTTCCTCCCACACCAAACTTGCCTTCTTTCCATACCTACACAGTGTATGTTCACATCATTTAACAGTAATATGTTCTTTACATGAACAGTCCATTCTGTGACAAATTATTATAAGAATCAACATCAGTATCATATAGTTTTATGCTGCTAAATAAAGACCACCCTAAAAAGTGCAAAAGGAGAAAGAAATAGGGGGAACAAGAAGTAGGAATATTGAGCATGGAAATATCTTACCAATAAACCTAAAATAGAAAGGGTGTAATTAAAATATTAATTTCTTAAATCTTTCATTTGCAAAAGCTATTGAATTTAAAATGTGTTTAATTATAATACAAACCCTTAAAATTCAAAAGAAAGGCATAAGTTTGTAATTTCTATTCTAAGACTAATATTATAATCTATCTGAATTTTTAAAAATTATTAAGAAGTGAAATACAAATTAATAAACTTTGTTCTTACCATACATTTTTATGAGAAATTTACAACTTTGAGAAGGGATTATATTTTCATCAGCTATAGCTTCATTTTTCCTTTTAAGAAGTAAAAGTGAATATATAATCATAATAAACTTTGTCTTCTTAATAAAATTAACTTTATGATCCAAATGCCATTTTTCCCCAAAGCTTCCACCTGATAATGACAATTTTTCTGCAGACCATTTAAGATATTCCTTGTTAACTGTAACAATAATTCTCAAAATGCATTGGGCAACCATTTATATTACACAAAGGTGCTTACTACAAGTACAGTTTTTCCAGGTCAATCCTAGAACTAGGGAATCAAAACATTGAGATGTTTGTCCCATTAACTTATATTTTAGAAAGCAGCCCAGGTACATTTTAAAACTGCTAGTTTTTTTGCTAAAACTCAAACTTTTTAGAATGGAATTTCAAGCACTTGAGAATTTGCTCCTTCCCTGACCCTTTTCTTACTCATTCCTCATTTTTTTCTGTTTGTCGATCCTCTTCCCCATCTTCACTATGTACTTTATTAAAATAAAAATAATTCAAACTCTTCCTTTTTATCACAGCAGCAGTACATACACTTTAGGGTTCATAAGAATAATATAGGTGCTTGTTTTGAAAGGCACATTCTTAAGTCCTATACTCTAAAGTTATAGCCTACTGTCCATCTGGAGTAAGGAAATTAATTTTTATTTTAAATGCGCCCCAGTGATTCTGAATCAATGATCTGTGACACTTTTTTAACTTCTATTTTAGGGACTTACAGTGCAGTTGGCAAGCTGAGTAAGCAACTAATTGTGATATATTACCATAGGTGCTCTCAATGTTCCTGGTGCCTTAGGAACTAGGAATATGTAATAGACTTTGCCTAGAAAATAAATTCCGAGGGGAAAAGACTGGAGGTAAAAAGCACTTATGTGACTGCCATAGTTAGAATTATTAAATGAAGATGATAAAAGGTTGGGCTAGAGTAACTGTAAGAATGAAGAAAATCATATGAATTTAGGAATTAAAATTGAAAAATCATGACATTGAATATCAGAGGCATTTCATATTGTTTCTACGTATGAATTTATGATTGTACAACAACACAACTCCTCAATAATTTTTTTAAAAAGAGAATGTAGAAAAATAGGGAAAAGGAATCTAGAAATGAAATTTCAAAAGCATGAATAAATTGCATGTCATGCTTTTATTAGACAGGAGGAACACAAAATAAGATTTTGATGGGTTTAGCTTTATGTCCTTTGAGTTATCTGTATGGTAATAAAGAGAAGGAGATTCAGCAAATAATTGCACATGCATGCTGAAATTCAATGGGCATGTAAGGCTGGATATGATCTTAGCACCACTATTATGTTGATGGCCATTACAATAGCAAACTCCAAAGAGGTCATCTAATAGAAGGAGTGTAACAAAAGGAGAAATAGAGAACTGAGCTCCAAGGAACACAAACAAGCCATTCCCAAGCAGCACTTGGACCTTCCTTTATCTGGCCCACATACCTCACCACGTGCTCTTTCCTTACTCCTGGCATAAAGAAATGTATTTTTCCCTTCCAAATAAATTTCAATAATAGATATTTAACATTATGCCCAAATTATATTTAGCATTGGAAGAAGGAAATTCTTCCTCTTTTTCTCTCCTATAGGATTTTGTCCATAACTTTTTCATAGCGATAATTACACTACTTATAATTAATGTAATGCTTATTTGTCTCTGAAGGCTATTACAATCTTAAAGGCAATAATAGTACCATAATTCTTTCTTTGTCCATGCCTAGAGCTGACAAATGGTTAGTAAATAATGAATATTCATCGAACAAAATATTGTTTCTTAAATCTTTTGAATACTATGATTCAACATTATTTTCTGTTTAGAACATAATTTTATAATCATATAGGAAAATGTTGAGTTAATATTAGTGAAAAGTTGACAAGTAATATTAGAGAAAAGTTGTAACCAATAATAAATAGTAAAGGAGAAGACAAGAGGGCTCAAAGAAAATGAGATATTTTTAAAAATTCACATATTAATTACTCAAAACTAAATAAAATAAAATTATTTAATATTCCTTTATTTAGTCCAAAAAGTATTTCTTACAAAAGACTTTGTTCTAACACTGAAATTGTATAAAATGTGAATTGATGAACTCTTAATTAAAATAATAACTCAAACTCTTTTCATACCAAACAGATGTCAAATCTTTAAAATTTTCCATAATGTTTTTGAGAGAATCTTATTAAAAACCAAATATTTATAATGCTTGCATTTTAAAATATTTTTAAAATGCAGAACTAATGTACAAATAATGTTAAATAAATATTTAGCAACAAAGACACAAAATGAGTATTTTTAATATTATGAGCGGATTTGAAAACAAAAATTGGGTATCCTGCTTGTAGGTACCCCTCCACCTTGTGGAGACTCTGCTCTCCTTCATTTAATAAATCCTACTCCTGTTACTCTTCCAAAAAAAACTAAAATGAACAAAAATTAATGGAATTGCAATGGAAATAGAACAGAAAAGTATTTATAAATCTTTATAAATATAGAATTTATAAATATAGAATTCAGGAGCTTAGAGACTGGTAAATACAGTAAGAGAACAGAATGACACAGAATGATGGAGTTTTCATTCTTAGATGATGCGGGGAAGGATGATACATTAGAATTTAGAATGGGTTCAACTTCCATTGAAAAAGTACTAATTTTGCTTTAGAAAAATCTCAAGTTTGGGTGAAAGCAGGAAAAGTAAATAAAAATATCTAGTAGGGAAACATATATGAGCAACTAAACATTAGAGAGTTTAAGAGTCATAATTTTATAATTACATAATCATACAGGTGCGCATAGAGGATGTGAAAATGCACACATCTTTTTTTGTGGGGAAACATTAAGTTCACAGCTTTGAAGAATATAACAATTACAGTGAGAAAAGGAGAAGCAGCCAAGAAGATAGCACAGAAATAGAAATCAGAGAAATAAGGAAAGTAAAAGCATAAGAAGTTTTAGAATTCATGAGAATTAAACGAAACTCTGCAAAGAGGAATTTACCATAGTAACAATAACAAATAATATAAATGCAATAAATTGTCATTATTATAGAATGTTCCACACACTACAGAAAGGATAATGACATCATCCTCCATACTGCCAATACATCCTTCTGTCTAAAAATGAAACAAATTATTTTATTCCCACATGAATAATATCCTTTAGCCTTCAGTATCTTCATAGTACAGTTCAAACATGTAACTATGGAACATAAAATCCATCAAGATCTTTTACAAGACTTACTTCTCCAGGATTAATTTCTGTTTAAAAATTTATATTAGAAAAATCCTTAGAAAATAGTCATTATTTGGACTGTCCACATTTTTTGAAAAGCTCTATTTTCAGGGTTTGTATTCATTTGAACTGGCAGAACTCATTCTAGTCAAACAGCCCTATGTTCTTGATATTTGTTAAAAGCAAGCAGCAGCAATTATTAAATATTGAGCCTGCTTGATAAGGCTTTGCCAACTGAGGCTAAGATTACCAAAGAGTTTTTTCTGACTCCTGGATCCAGAGGTTTAGTCCGTTGTGGACCAACATCATTTCTTTGGGTTCAAGGTGAGACAGCAATCATGGCAGAAGGTCATGATAGAAGAGTTCTGTTCCATTCATGATTGGCCAGGAAGCAGAGAGAAGAATGGAGACATATTGCACGGAAGACAAACCCTTTCCAGGGCATGATCCACCTCCTCAAGCCACCCCCCACCTGCCTACCATGATCACCCAGAGGGATCATTCAAACTGGAATGGATTGATTAGGACACAGGTCTCATAATCTAATCCTTTCATCTCTGAATGTTCCTGCATTAACACAAGAGGTTTTGGGTGATGTCTTGTATTCAAACCATAAAAACGTTAAAATTAAGTTTGGATGAATTTGAACTAGATTACTTTAAGTTATTAATTGTAGTACCCAAGAAACCACAAAGAAAATAACTTACATATATGGAAAAAGAAACAAAAATAAAATGGTGTGTTTGTGTTCTGTGCTAGTGTTCTCCCCAGGAACAGAACCTACAGGATATGCATATGTATGATTTATTACATTAATTTATATCAGAAGGTGGGTTGTTCCACGATGAATATCTGCTCAGTCCAAGAAGCTGGAGCCTCAGAACAAGAGTGATTAATGACACAGTCCTAACCTGAGACTGAAGGCCTGAAAGCTCTTTGTAGAATCACTTGATAAGGTCCACATTGGAAGAGTGAAAAAGTTGTAGTTGAAAGCCCATTGGTGACAGCAGCAGTAATAGATGCACCTGCTTTAGAAGAATGGAGCTTGCACCCACTGTGGTTTCCTCCTTCTCCTTTGGTCCATCTACTCCCCCAACCTATTAGACACTCCAGCCACATTCAGAGTGGGGCTCACTACTAAATTTGCTGTTCAACATGCCAGTCATCTCTGGAAGACCCTCACAGACAGACCCAGAAGACTCGTAACTCTAGACATTTCTCAATCCAATCTAGTTGGCAGTCTAGATTAACTATCACAAATGGCAAACAAGAAAACTTCTACTTAACAAATAAAAAGTCAATAATGGAGCTCAGCGGTTGTGGCACTTGCCTAACAAGTGCAAGAATTCGAGTTCAAACCCTAGCACCACATACTCAACAAAGTGTCGGAGGAATGAAAGTGACATGAAACACTAAGTAAAAATTGCTTCTGTCTTTCCCTGTCTCTCCTTGTCCCCTCTTTCTTAAAAAACAAAAAAGGTCAATAATGGTAAATATGGGAATGAAAAGACACAAAGAACACAAATTATAAAATGATTATAAAATAGTAATTACACTTAATATTATTAAAACTTCAATCAAAAGTAAGAGATTGAAATCATAGATTTTAAAATCCCCAAATCCTACCATATGTGACCCCAAAGAAACATATCTTATATTTAAACTTGAAAATAGTATGAAAGTAAAACACCAAAGATATAGCATGTAAACAATACACAAAATAAACTTGGAGCAGCTGTGTCAGAGAAGATAGATGTTAAGACAGAAACATTTACAAAGAACATCAAATTATTATGACTTAAGTGTTAGAACAACAGGAAGACATATTCATTAAAAAACATATGCATCTAACAACAGAACTTCAAAATGCATAAAGCACACACTGATAGAACTGAAGGGAGAAATAGTCCATTTAACAATAATAATTGGCTATTTCAATATCATACTTTTAGTAACAGGAAAACTAGACAGAATACCAGCAACGTAAAAATAAAAACATGAGGACTGAAGTTCTGTGTTCAATCCCTTATACCAGATAAAGAAAGTAAAAATACTATGAAGCAAATAAACCTAATAGACATTCATAGATTACTCCACCCAATAAAAACAGAAAAAGAAAACCCAGACTATTCAAGTACACATGAAATATTTCCCAGAGTAGACCATCTGGTAAGCCATAAAATAAAATCAATCATTTTAAATGGATTGAAATAAAAACAAAGTATGTTCTCCAGCCATTATGGAATAAAACTAAAAATCAATAAGAGGGTGAAATTTGAGGGATTGGAAAATATATGGAACTTAAACCACACAGTCTTAAATATAAATGGTCAGAAAAGCAACAAAAAATTTAGAAAATACTTTTAGATAAATGAAAATGACAATATCACTTACCAAACTTTATGGCATATAGAAAAATTAAGGGTAATAGGGAAATTTGTAGATGTAAATGCTTATATTAAGGAAAGAAAAAGATCTCAAATCAATAACCTAAACTTCCACTAAAATAGAATAAGAATAAAAAAGAAAACACAAAGAAGAGGGAAAACAATATAGTTTTGAATGGAAGTAAGTGAAATAAATAGTAGAAAATGATAAATAAAATTATTGAATCAAATTTTTACTGTTTGGACAGACCAAAATAATAGACAAATATTTACTTGGACAAACCAAAAAAAAAAAAAAGATAGGAGAGAAGACTCAGATTACTAAAATCTAGAATAAAAGAAAATGCTTCATTACTGAATTTACAGAAATAAAAAGCATTTTAAGAGAAAATGGTATGAAAAATTGAATTCCAAAAAGTTAGGTTATCCAGACAAAGTGAAAAATTTCTAAAAGGACACAAACTACCCCAACTGACTTAAGGAGAAACGTAAAATATGAATAATTCATAACAAGGAAAGTGATTACATTAGAAATTAACAAAGTTTTTACAAAACAGTTTTTGTGATTATCTGGGCCTAGATAGCCTTGCACTTCTGTCAATAAAAGAAAAATTAGCAGTAATTCTTCACAAAGCTAACCACAAAATAGAAGAAGAGGAAATATATCTCAATTAATTCTTTGAGGCCAGTGTTATTCTAATACCAAAAGGAAAAAAATTACAAAGGAACTACAAAATAATATTCCTTATGAAGCTACAATAATGATCCATGAAATGCAAAACTTAGAAAAAACAAATCTTGTAACATAAAAAGGATTATGTACCATGACCAAGTAAGGTTTATTCTAGTAACATATTGTTGCTTTAACACATTAAATCGTATAGTATTCTAACTTAATATAATAAAATGGAAACATCACATCAGCAACTGTTCACTCACAAAAAACAAGGAATTTTTAAAATGTCTAACTCTTTTATGATAAACATTCTCAACAAACAAGGAATGTTCTATTCTCTATTTTCTGCTGTAGCATAAGCCTGGTATTGTCTCTCTACGAAGCATTCATAGTCATGTTTTTCCTATACGTTTAGGAGCAAAATAAGAATGTCTAATTTCTGCTTGCTTTGTATTATCATATTAGTCAATGGAATTATTACAGAAAAGGAAATATAGAGAACCTAGATTGCAAAGGAGCAAAATGTGTCACTATTCACAGATGTCATGATCTTGTATACCAAAAATTTTAAGAAATTCACACACAACACACATACTTTATAAACAAGCTCATCATGATTGCAGGATAAAAGCACATCAATCAAATACAATTATATTCACATAAGAGCAAATATAAGACTTTAATATTGAAGACTACAAAACACTTTAAATAAAATAAATAGAAGCATATCCCATATTCATAGAAAGGAAGACAATACTGTTAATATTGTATTATGCTCCAAACTGATTAAAACGTTGAAAGAAATTCAATCAGTTGTGCCAAGATATTTCATTGTGGAAAGAATTATCTTTTTCAACAAATCATGATGTAGCAATAGGATATTTACATGTAAAAGAATGAACTTGAAAACCTACTTAACAAAGTGAAAAAATTAACAAAAAATGGATTAAAGACCCAAATTTAAGAGATAAAATCATAATACTCCTAGAATAAAATAGGGTAAATCTTTGTGATTTACCCAACTGATAATAATATTATTCATAAGTCTAAAAATGGAAACAACATAAATTCGCATCAACTCATAAATGGATAAGTTAAATGTAAATATCTATACAATGGAATATTATTGAGCCATAAAAAGAATAAAGCTCTTATACATAATAAAACATGGATGAACCTCAAAAACATTATGCTAAATGATCCAAACACAATAGGACACGTATTATATCAATTATTATTATTATTGTATAAAATGTCTAGAGTAAACAAAAACGTAGATATAGAAAATGCACCTATGGTTGCCAGGGGTGATTAGGGGTCGATGTGGAAATTTTTTTTAAGAAAGGAAGGGACAGTGAGAGGGAGAGAAAGAGAATTTTTAGTTTCTCACGTGCCCTTGATTGATACATCAGTTCACTGTGTATGCAGTCCTGGGGTTCAAATCCTCATACTGGCATATGCTAGGCAAGTGCCTTAAGCACTGAGAAAAGATAGAATTATACTTTTGATCTACTGAAAATGTTATAAAATTGATGTTCTAGGAAGGTTATCAAAGTGTATGCAGTCAAGAAAAATATTATGGAGGTTTATTATGCAATTAATTAGTTGTTATTTTCTTGGATTTTGTAGTTTTGTGGCATTTGTGATCTTTAAATATATTTCTCTTAATTTTTTAATTCTAGAGAAAACAATTGATTTTGTACATAATTTGGCCATCATTTATTTCCCTCGTTTACATTATAAGGTCAAATAAAATCACACAATTCTCAGGCTCTACAAATGTTGTGTTTGCCCACAATCAGCATACAGAAATTACTCAGGAAATAGTGACTAAATAAGTTTAACAAATTAGTTAATTGTTAATATTTTTTCATTATATATCCAGTCATTCTACTGAATTTCAAAATTTTATATATAAAAGAATAATCTCAAACACAATGACTATGGAAACAATTGCTTTTCCTCCCCCCAAAAATACTGCTTCACAATGTTACTTTGCTTCAACAAACTGACTTAAAATTTAGGGCAAAAAAGAAATAACATTAGGAGCTCTGAAGGGAAAAGAAAACAGAAAAAAAATAGTCAAATGTTTTCCACTTATGTGGGAGGCAGAGGTAGGGCCAGAGTACCTAAATTTTCCTTCTCAGACTATTATCCAACAACTAATTCTTGCTGGTTATTTTTATAAAGTAAAGCAATACTTATGAAAAAAATTTAAATGTCATGGTCTAGTGAAACCTAAGTGATTATTTGAAAAACTTATTACATAAGCAAAAGGAATAGTAAAAAAAAAGATCCTTGTATCAATCTAATAGTCTATCAGTATTATTATTTTACTGTCTCTAGAAAAAAATACCTATATGGATTTGGTAAACCCAGAAATACATTGTCTTTCTGAAAATATTTTTTCAAATGAAATAATGCTCCCATTTCTCTTCTTAATCCTTTATTTGACCTAGCTGTTGGCATATATTCCTGTCAGTATTAGTATAATGTTTACCTTCATGTTAACCTTATATCTTATTGTTTCTCATTATAGAAAGAGATTGTAAAATGTTGGTTATCTAAGGAGCAGTCTCATTACAGTATACCTCTATTGTCCTGGTCAAGTAAAGGGGTGACAGGGGTCATTATGGGACTATTATGCACTCATCTCTGGTCAAAAAGATTATAGTCATTGTTATAGTGCCTTTATAACTCAGGGTACAAGTATCAGTGCACAGAAATGGTTCAGGAGCTCTGCATAAGAACAATCACATGGGATAAAAGCACTAGTCCACTAGGAGAGATGAGGTCACCTTAATCAATTGAGCTGGTCCAAGATTAAGTAAAGCATCTATTTCATCAAAGGTCACTCCAAAAATAATTAAATAAATAATCCAACTCTCTGGTAACTGATACTTTTTCTAAATGTCAACTACTGTAGAGTAGTAAATCCATGAGATCATGGATTTTACTTATGACTAAATTTCCAGCCTTGTGAAATCATTAATAAGTGTTGCTTAAATATAACTAATAAGCTCTGGTAAAACAAGTAATTACCAGAAAATTGATCTGCTTATAACAATTCTAGTAATAGACTTGATTTAATGCTTCTGGGAAACTGAGCAAGATAACAAATCTGAAAGCTTCTGGCTGAACACACACATCATGTTAGGTATGCAATGGATGTTTCAAAGTCTAAGAATGAGTTCTTTAAGTGTTTTAAAGATTCTTAATAACATAAATCTGCTGACACTAGGACTAGCACATG
The DNA here is from genome assembly GCA_004027875.1 of Aplodontia rufa. NCBI lineage: Eukaryota > Metazoa > Chordata > Mammalia > Rodentia > Aplodontiidae > Aplodontia > Aplodontia rufa. The sequence goes on along the minus strand of PVKS010014360.1, from coordinate 2,664 downwards.
AGCTGAGATTTAAAGGACAGTCAAAATAAATTCAAGAACACTTCTGGTTTTAAGCTATCAGAAATAGAATTAACTTTCCATATGACTAAAGAAAATATTTTAATACAGCTACTCTCACATGTGCCCTCTCTCTCTCTTTCCTCTCCTTTTATTTCTTTTTCCTTTCCTTCCTTTCCACAGCAATGTCTAAAGTCAGTATTCAACAAATAGCATTAAATGATTTTCTAATCTATGCTGAAAAATAAGAGGATATGAAGTAAGAGAGATATTAGAAATTGTAACTAGATTAAAAAATAAAAGTAGGAATAAGAAATGTTGAAAAGAAGTTTTCATATATCATGAATGAATAAAAGCAACAAACCTAATGAATATTAGAGATATCATTTTGTTGTAGTACCAATTTATATCAATACTTACAATTGCTTCATAAATTAAAAATTATTAAATATATTAAAAACAATCTGAATTAGCTGTTTTCAAGAAATCAGAAAGCTATTGATCTAGCAGAAACCTCCCATGAACCCAGTGAAGCCATACTCAAACATCTTAAAACATGCCTCACCTTTTATATATTCAACTGCAGACCTCAAAGCTGTCCGTGTCCTAGCACAAGTTCTGTTGACTAAAGTCTTGGGTGCAGTATCATCTGCCCAAGAACCTGACAAGATCCATACCTGACTAAGCTCCTGATAATAGATTCATCAACCACAGACCCCACTGTGAACCCAGTGACAGACACCTGACCGAGTTCCAACACCAACTGCAAACAAATGGAGATCTTTTAATTACCTGACAAAGAATTCAGAATAACCATCTAAAAGAAGTTCAGTGAGATGCAAGAGAACACAAATAAATGAAATTGGGAAAACAATGCATGAACAAAATACAAAATTTAATAAAGAAATAGAAACTATAAAAAAGAGCCAAACAAAAATTAGAACTGAAGAATAAAATGACAGAAGTAAAAAAATTCAATAAAAGCGTCAATGACAGACAATGATGCAGAGGAAAAAAATAATGAACTTAAATGACAGGTTGTTGGAAATTAACCAGTTAGAGCAACAACAAGAACAATTTTTCCTTTTTTAAGTGAAGAAAACCTAGGCTCTATGGAGCAATTAAGTGAAGCATGCTTTCACAGGTCTTTATTTTTTTTTAATTAAGGAGTTAAGTTATTATATAATCATAAATGCATACAAAGTAACATATGTTAGGCATGTTATCTTAAATCAGAATTACCCCCACGTTGCCCACCACCTAGTCCCTTGACTATTCCATATTTCGCCCTACAAGTGATGTTAATGCTTAGATTGTGAGCTTTCCAGAATTAAATGATTGCACAAACATTATTGGATTCTTAGGGGGATAAAAAGTATGCTACAATGTTGATTGTCTTCCTAGGTCCCACCCTATTTTCCCTCTGTCTCCCCTCCCACCTTGTCCCCCATTCCCTCCCCCCACATATCTATGGTTGTCCTCGATATGTGTTGCCAGGCCAAGGATCAAATATTTTCACTCATTTGCAGAGGCTAGAACTAAACCCAATCTTGGGTGAAAGGTGGTCAGGATGGCATATTGGACCCAGCAGGGACATGGCTTTCACAAGTTTTTGATGGAGAAGATAAAGAAAAAGGAGTAGAAAGTTTATCTAAATAAAATATGACTGAAACCTTCCCAGTCTTGAGAGAGAGGTCCACATCCAGGTCCATAAAATGAAAAGAACCTCAAGATATGTCAACCCAAAGAAGTTATCCAGAGAAACACTAGAATCAAACTGTTAACAGTCAAAGAGAATTTCGAAAACAGAAAGAGAAAATGAATTTTTCACATACAAGGATTTCTTGATAAGGTTATCAGTGAATTTCCCGTTAAAGCCTTGCAGGCCAGGAGAGAGAGGGAATATTATGTTCAAAGTACTGAAAGATAAGAACTAGCAACCAATATGCTATAGCTAGCAAAGCCCCCTTTCAGAGACAAAGTAGACATAAAGGTATTCTAACTTAAAGAAAAACTAATGGAATTTATTACCCTAGACCTGTCTTATAAGAAAAGATACACAAAGTTCTTAAAGTTGAAAGGAGGTTGAATAACAGCAATAAAGATATGAAAGTAGAAAAGTTACTCAAAATAAAAAGGACTAGGACTGTAGCTCAGTGGTAAAGCAACCCTGTGTTCAATTTTCAGTATCAAAAAAAGAAAATTAAAAAAAAATCATTGGTTAAGATAAATATGCAGTAGGATTTGAAATTTTAAAAACTAAAATAGTGGTTATGTAAATAATTTTTTTTATTTTTATTTTTGAACAACCATACAAATTTTTAACAAAATAATATAAAATGCATATAGTTTCTGGATACTAGATTTACCCCCAGGAGTGCCCCCTCCCCCCAATTTCCCATCCATTTCCCTCCCTTTTCTTACCCACAATATCTCTAAAAAAGTATTAGGCTATATAACATTACACCTTATCTGGATTTAACACATGATAATAGACCACCTTTCTGAATGGCCAGGGTCTAGTTCCAACCTCCACAGATGAGTGGAGACATTTGACCCTTGGTTCTCTGGGTTAAGCTGACTTTACTAAGCATAATTTCTTCCATAGCCATCCATTTACCTTCAAAGGCTGCAATATCATTGTTTCTAATTGCTGTGTAATATTCC